>VWYO01006028.1:6296-33556 GCA_013400275.1 Rhadina sibilatrix | reverse complement strand
ACTTTTAATTTTTAAAATACTTTTTCCTTTTTAGATTTTATTTTACTCTTCACCAAAGAGGATTTCCTAGTGAAATTTCTCCTATGTTTTTCTCCCTGGCCTTACCAGCCAGAGGCAGTGGAGGTGGGGGCTGAATGCACTGAGAACCTGCCCTGCCTGTCTGTGGTGATGGAACCACCTTCCCATGGGGAAATCCCAGCAATTCTCCTCAGACACCCCGGGGCTGCTGTGACTGTGCTGTTCATTCTGCTGCCTCTCTGTTAGTGTGCCTCATTTCCCACTCCTCATTCGAAGATTTTCAGCACTTTCTGACAAGTTTATGCCAAGTATTTGGTGGCTTTTTGTGGCTCCAGATAAATCTCAAAAAAGAATGAGAAGAATGGCTGGGTTGTTTTTTTTTTGGTTTTTGGTGTTTTTTTTTTTTTTTTCCAGTTATAAATATTCTTTTCAACAAACCATAATATTAATGTTTATGCTTCGAAATGTCATAAAGTTGCTAATGCTGCATAGGAAGTGAGGGATAAATTTGATCTTTGTCTGCTAAAAATACGTCATTTAGGTAGTGTCACTTTCAGTCTTCTTTGTGCTTTCAGTTTACTAGCACAAAATGTTTTGAAAGCTCTTAACCAATTTGTATTGATATATTTGCCCTCAAAGATACTAAGTTCCTTCTTATTTTAAGGAAATAAGAAAGGAGAGTAAAGGGTAATATTTATTAGTACTTTCTGCAAGATACAGGGATATGACCTCAAGCTTTATTCACTTGTGCCAACAAATCTGCATGGACAAATTCATATAAAAGGCCACAAAAACCCTGGCTTTGTGTTCTATTAGGAAGACTTAGAAGGATTCCAGTCCCTGTGAAACTGCAAAATGTTGTGGTTTTTTTAAATCTCTACTATGTCCTGGGCATAAATATAATTGAGAGGCTTTTTCTCCCTCACAGTAAGAAACCAAACACAAAGAATCAGAGGTCGAACAAGAGTTTCTTCATTCATATTTGATGAGATTTCCTTCAAAGATAAACCAGCAAATGCTTTCTATGTGAACTCTATAATTTTCCAAATACAGAGTTTAGAGACACTGAACTCTTTTGAAAATGTAGTGTCACATTTGTCTTTTTCTTTTCTAGTGACACATTTTAACAAATGTTAAGCATCTCTGTCATTCTCATGTTAGCATATGAAGTGTGAAAATTAATTTTACTTGCTAATTGTAAAGGTAATTGGTTTGGGGGTAGCAATTGTCACTCCATCAGGGAGAAAAAAACCCAAACTGTCTTCTGTAAGCCTGCAGGAAGAGGTAGCATGGTAGGATGTTGTCTGGAAAAATCCATCTGTAAATTAATTGAAAAGGACATATAAGATGAGTCTTATGAACCCACCAGTTGAATTCAATGAAGGAGCAATATTTACTTCTAAAAATATTCCTCTTCTAGAAAGAGATTAATGACTCTACAAATGTACATTGCTATTGCAGAAAATAACCTTGAGCACTAAGTGGAGCCCACAGCGGGATCTCCACAGAGACTTGTTGGGACAACAATGTTGCTAAACCAAAATCTGTCCTTCCCTCACCTACTACTGAAAGAAATCTGTGCGTAAAATGTGAGGAAAAGGGAAGGCATCAGGAATCGTGTGAAGTTTGTCTGCAATCAGTGCCTAACACACCATACTTGGTGCATTATTGAGATGTCAGTTCTTTTGATTAGTTCACAAAATTGGTCTCAGTTGTGCACTGTTAACTTCCTGGAAAACACAATGGCTTTCTGCCACATGGCTTCACCCACTGAGATGGGAAGAGCTTCTCTGAGTTTTGTCTTCAGACAAATTTTCATAACTCTCCTCTTGTAATGGTTGCAAAAATATTATCATCAGGGTTATAGGTGGGCTGAAACTATTTCCTACAACACCTCGATCTCTTCTGTTTACTTGCTGCTTCTTCATCTCCATCTTATATTTACACTGCAAAACTGCAAACTGTGTGGGTTAAATATCACCTTTGTGTTCTGCATTTTCACATCACCTAGCAGCAATCCCGACCCAAAAGTAGAAGTAATACAAAATGTTGTAATAAATCATTTACTGTATGTTCCCTCTTTTAAGCTATTGGAAGGTCCATCTGCCAGTAAATTGTATGGGAGAGGATAAGATGACAGAGATGAGAGATGCAAAGAGGCTCTAGGAAATGAATAGAAGAACTTTTTAGATTGTTCTCTCAGGGCTTTAAACAGCATATAAATGACTAAAATGCACAGGACAGGAAAAATAATGCCAATTCTTTTAGAGAGATTAACATTCACTGATGGAGAGCTCAGACTAAATTTCACTGAAGGCACAGGGGCAGCTTCCTGTTTTTTTTTTTTTTTTTTTTTTTTTTTTTTTTTTTTTTTTTTTTTTTTTTTTTTTTTTTTTTTTTTTTTTTTTTCTCTTTTTTTTTTTTTTTTTTTTTGACTCTAGGCTAATCTAGCTCCAACAAAAAAAAACACCTCAATATGCTTTGCCACTTATATTCTAGATAAGCTGAACATTTGTGTCTGAAGGTTGTATTATTTTCCTGGGCCAAAATCCTGATGAGGAGGGATCCTGTCCTCATCACATTCCATGGTGATTTTAAAATTTAATCCACTTGGGCCCATGCTTTTCCATTAGTATCTTCATAATTCCCTGAATCTTATTTTGTTTGTCCTTCAGGGCTCCCAGCACCCAACTTTACTATACAAAGCAAGTTCCTCTCCTCACTTTGATGGGCTTTTTTTGTTGTTTTTAGTTAGGTTTTTGTGTGTGGGGTTTTTTTAGTTCTTTTTTTTAATGTTCTGTTTATTTCACAGTGATTTCAACTTAGGCTGGTTTCAGTGGCCACCCTACCTGCTCAGCAGTTCTGAAAATCAGCCCAGTGGCTTTTGTCTCCTTTTTCTACCTATAAAAATAAATGTTAAATATTTGGCTAGGAGCAATAACATGGTACTAAGAATAAAAGCTTTATTGGTCATTGTAAGTGCATTAATTATAGAGGCTTTGCAGGGTTGCTAAATTCAATTATATGTCCAAAACTAACCAGAAATTAAGACCTTTCAACTAAATTTTAAGAGCATTATTGGAATACAGAATAATTTGGTTATTTTGCAATATCTAGTCATGAAAAGTAGAAAACAACAGCAGGAGGAGCTAACAAAATTATCACAAAGGAAAATTGTATAAATATGTATTAATATCTCTCTATATGTTAAATATTGCCTAAAAGATAATGAACCTTGACATAAAAGTGCTCAAAATAAATTTGTTTGCAAAATAATACATTGGGCTGATTATGAATTCCTTGGTATCAATAACAACATTTTAGATTAAATACTGGTTGGTGTGTCTATGTTTTAAGGGGAAGCTTTCTGTTGGTAGAATTAATATACAGAAAATACATTACCTGGAAGGCAGTAATCAGCACAATAAATTCACTATTTCTAACCTTCCTCTTTACATGTAAATCCTCATTTTTTTCATGGTATTTACTACAGAAAGTGTTAAAGGAATACTTACCCACTCTTATTAATGTAATTAAAACATTACATTACTTACAGCATAAAAACCATATTATATATTTATAATATTTGTAAAGGTTCATAAACTCACAGGCAGGCTAATAATTTATTAGCAATCTTCTTGATGCTTTACACAACTGATTAGAAGACCTTATCAGGGACTGACCTGGTGAAATATCCTTTGAACTTTTTATAATTGCAAAAACCTTGCCAGGAGAAGCTACACCTGAAACAGGCACAGGAAATAAAAGGTCAGAGGGAATTCAGAGCTATGGGGACAAAAATGACTTTGTGAGACAAGAACAGAATGCAAAATTCCTGAATGCTCCTTCCAAAGTGCTTTCCATTAAATTACATTAGTGTAATTGCATAATTCTCAGGTCTTGAACTTTCTGTTATTTTAGTTCTGTGTCCAGTATAGTAGATGCTGCCTTTTTTAAAGTACTTGTAGTCAAAAATCCAGTTTTGGGGGGCTTTTTTATAGAATGAGAGGTTGCTGTTTAAAAGAAAATAAGAAAGGTGCAGGTTATTAAATAACAGGAGACATCCGAACCATCGAAGGGGCATTTTTTCTCCAATCTGATAGAATTATATTCATCTTTTGCAAGAAGATGAGGTTTTTTGATTAATTATGAAGATGTGATCCTGAAACTAAGTAGCTTTTCTGTGGTGTATGCAAAGGGATAGGAAGCCACTAATGCCACTTGCAAATCTCAAGATAGATTTCAGCACACAGAAGTTTGTTTGAGGACATTGGGAATAATCTAATCTACTCTTTCAAATCTAATTTAGTTTTGAGAAGAGTCTTTCTTACACTTTTGCTGTGTCCCTGCCACAGTTACATGCTGAGACTATTGCTCATCACATTAGATTAAGGTCAGTTAGCAGTGTTATAAGGACTCCTTTCCTTCCTCTGTCTCTTATTTCCTTTTAAAATGAAACATCACTGCAATTTCGTGATTAAAATCCTGTGTCTTGGAGCATGATGGGACGCCCTGGCTGGCTTCCAGCTGTGATTAAGGCTATGATTTCTGGCCTAAAGGTTCATGTGGAATCACAACTTCATTGACCCTTTAATCAGAACTGATTAAGAAGTGATGGCTTGCTTGCTCTTTGGTACCCCATTACCTACCACAGGGAGCCTAAAATAGGGAGATATTGCTCTGCCAGCAGCCCTAGGAAAATTCAACCTTTGGAAGACTTTGTGCACGAGATCCTTCAAACTGACAGGAAAAATTTTGAGTACTTTATCTTTCAGTTAAGCAATTTGAGAGGAGACTGAGTTTTAGAAAGTTCTTAGAATCATGTTGATGGAAAGGTGAATATTTCCCAGACATCTTTTAGCTATAAGGACCTGAGATATTGTAAACTTCTTCAGGTGTTTGGTGTGGCTTACACAACCCCTTCCAAAGTCCTGTACAGGTCGAAGATGAGAGAAGGGAACAATAGTAAGAGTTTAGAATTCACTTTCCTAGAAGTAGTATGAAGGGGCAATACAAAGAATAGAAACATGGATAAATAAGTGTATCCAATTCATGAGTTCATGTCTCATGTATCTTCACATGTCTATAGGTTCTTGGATGAAAGGCTACTAAAATGTTAGCTGGAGAGCCTTCTTAATTATTTGGTGAGTAGATTTATAGTGAACCTTCTTAGTTCAGCCAGGAAATTGGTTATCATGGAGAGTGGAGCTCACAGGAAGGGTTTCTAGTTATCAAAAAGGGAAATGATTACACTGAAATAGGAAAACACCTCCCCATTTTTTTTTGAGTTTTGTAGTAGAAGCTGTCTTCTAGTTATTCAAGATTTCTGAGGGTCTTCCTCTGCTACCTAGCCAGAACAGGAATATGGAAACATGGACTGTTCTGCCCCTGAAAGGCATTTTTCTCCTCTTCAACTTTGGCATGAACACTGGGAGAGATAGGAAGGAGCACTTTTGTCCATGTTGAGAGTGTGTGTGTGTGCATGAGTGCATGTGTGTATGTACATATATGTCTATGTAGAGATGGGTATATCTCAGTGATTTATGTCTGGCTTTGCTCTCTGAATATGACAGCCCAGAAAACCATGGGGGAAAGTGACAGTATTTGGTCTGTTCCTCTGGGCAAGTCGGTGACCATGGTTAGTCAAATGAAAGTAAATGAGTAGAAAGATTCCTATCTGCTTTATTAGGAGTAGGCCAATGGTAATCTGATGGTGTGTCAAAAGAAACAAAGAATTATGCCATTTTAATGGACTCTATACCCTTCTGTTGGACAGCCATTAGAGGACAATTTTCATAATATACATAGTCCAGGGCTATCTCGTTTTGCTTTAAATGTCATACAGGCTGGGGTATGCATTAGTATGCTTGATAAAGTGTATTATAGCCAGGGAAGATAATAGCCTTAATGTACTGGGCAATGTTAGTGAGTCTATGACTTAAGATCCTACAGTTCAATTAGAACAGACAATGAGCCAGAAATAAGGAAATATTCTTTGGAAACATTAGAACTGACAAGACCACCAAAGAATGGCTTGGCTGGCTATTCTGCATAGCAGTGTTTGGGCAAACCCAGGAAGGGCTGCTTATAACCACAACAACCTCTGCTTCCAAAACCCAGCAAGTAATACTGGTAATATTCAGAGAAGCCTCTCCCTCTTTGAGAACATAATGATGAGTACATTTCAAGTCACTTTGGAAAGTGACCTGTCACTATCACTATTTTCAGCAAGAAAATTTGAAACATGAAAAGGGAAAGGTGCCTGGCAAAGGTCTCACAGGAGGAATATGGCTACAATACAAAACATGTCTCCTAAGCTCCCTCTCAGGGCTTGCCCTGACACTAATGGGAGTCAGAGCTTTGACTGCAAATAGTGGTGGGTGAATCAGGGCTCCCATTCCCTCCCGTAAAGGTGTCTGAGGGATATGTGACTGAGGGTCCAGTAATTGCATGGCTAATACTGAAAGGTTTTACACAAAGTGGAAGACAGGGAAAAGCCTTCATTATTCCAATTAGGGGACTAGGCCATGCATAATGAATTCAGGCAGGAAAGCTGTTCCAGTCAGAGCTAGTTTAGGTTCAGAGAAGGGTGAATCGGAACTTTTTCTGAGGGCTAATTCTGCGAGGGATGAAATGTATAATGCAGCATAAGCAAAGGAACTGTGCAGATGGTAAAGGACTGTTATTTAACTACTTGAATTGTCTTAGTTTCTTGCCAATGTCATATTTGGAAGGGGAAAGTAGGATGTTTTTTTAATGGAGTGAGTAATGATTTAACAATTATCCTGAGAAAGTATGATGCACTAGAACTCTCTGGTAATGAAGAGTATGAAAAGTGTCCCTATTCCATGAGCTCTATTCATAACCAAGGGAAATCTATTCTGACACTGTAGGGTCCTTTGATGTAGCAAACAGTGATGAAGTAACTGAAAGCCGGAGACTAAAAAAAAAAAAAAAAAAAAAAAAAAAATCAAGTAAGATCAAATGAAACGGACCATTTCTTTTTTTTCTTGTGACAGTCCAAGTATCCTCAGAGCAGAGGTAAGTCTTGGGGGAGTATCAAAGAATGCAAGTTATCACAAGCCTTTCTACAAACTGTGGCCTAATTTGATTGTGAATTGGATTTTTATATAAGGTTTCTGATAAAACAGGCTAAGTTTCTACTGTGGCTTTTTGTATTTTACTGGGCTCATTCAGGAGCTCATGACTTTTCTCGTGTATATCTTCTTGAAGTAAATGCATTTTTCAGAGATGGTAATAGATTTAGAAGGTTACCCTGATGAAAACAAGCATACTGAGGATCTATTTCCTATGCTGATCTCTCCCCCCACAATTTTTTGCATAAATCCGGACACTTCTTGGTGCAACATTTTTCTTCTCACATCCATTATGGAGTTACTGGTCTGTCTGGATTACAAGCAGCTCAGAAGCCTTGTCTGTCTTTACTGACAGATATTGAATAACTTGAACCAATCCAAATAAGTTCATCCCTTGGGTGTAGCCAGCCAGAAACCTTCTCAGGGGCACCTGACACATCCAAAGGAGCTGGATCGTGTCTGAGCAGCAGGAGAATGTGTGGAGTGGTCAGATCAGTCTGTCCCATCATAGCAATCTGTCCTCTTGTTCCACAAGACCCTGTGTAAATATGGTTCTTTATTTTAAAGAAATGCTAAACTGATGACAGTACACCTGGGCACAGCTGTTTTCTCTAGAGCACATCAGTCTTCACTGCACTGTATTAACAGTTCCACTAAAAAGTGTGGAAATATTCTAGGAAAAGAAGTTTTTCCTCATAATTCCAGCCTTACTTTTCCATATTTTTCCCCATTTGGTAGTTTTCAAACCATGAAATACTTATAGAATAAATGTATTCAGCAAACAACAGGTTCTGAAAACTGTTAGACCCATATTTTAAAACTGACATCCATGTCTAAATTGTCATCTCATTCTGAAACCTTTGTAATTTAGTTAAGACTTTTGTCTTTCCTTTAACATTCTAACATCCAGACTCTCAAAAAGACACCTGAAAAGACAACATGCATTAAAAATATTTTAACTCTCTTAAAATATGAAAATATTAGAGGTTTTCAAGGTCTATGTTGTTGTATGAGTGAATCATGCAAAAGAAAGACCAGAAATCTACAGACTTCACAACATTCTGTGAGGTGTTTTAAGGAAAGAAAATTTTTAAAAGAGCCATAATGCAAAAAAATGGATTTGGTAACGCCAGTTAATTAAACAAATAAACAGAGCATAATTTATTACTCTCAGACTAGCTAAAGAGTTGATTTCCAGGAGGTTTTTTTTTTATTTCTCATGTGCTCTTTCCTTCTGAGTGAGATATCTAATTAAGTCTGTGTTTAACAAGTAGGTATTTAGTTCCTCATTTAGGCACCATGTAATTTTGCCATTAATGGAAGGAAAAATGTGCCAAGTATTGCCTTTTCTACCCTCTGTGCTCTTACTCCAGCTGTCCCTGTTTTGTGCTCTCCTCAGCCCTGGAGCTGAGATTTGGATGCTCCTTGCTAACCCAGCCTGGGATTTATCTATTTTCCCTGACTCTGCCAGGCAACCAGGATAAGAGTTTTTCACGCTCCATCCCTCATTAGTAAATAGATATTTATTTGCCTTGAGTCTTCACACTAATAACTGTGGCTGTCCTCTAAATCTTGCTGCAATGTTGCTGGAGTTTTCCAGCTTCCAGCCGGTCCCACGTTTGGGACAGGGGCTGGCAATCCATCACGGATTGACTGACACCAGCTGACACCAGCCCACACTTGGCAGCACAGCATGACAGCTGAAAATATGGGAGTGGGTCATTCCAGCCCTCTTAAAACTCCTTACTCATTTCAGACCTGTACCCACCTCTTTTCCTCTATAAAATAGAAACCTCCTCGCTTCAAAAAGAGGGAAAAGAAACCCTGCGATGCATTACAACCATTTCTATGCTTTAGCAATGCAGATTTCTGGTTTTGGATATTTACATCAAAATTTGGTGTTACTAAGCCTTTAAAAAATAATTCTATTAAGCTAAAACTTTAAAGAGGTAAGTCAGGGGGAAAATGCACTGAACTAAAAACAGGTGACTGAAACCTGGCTTACGTTTTTGTCCTGCTGGTCATTTAGGCTAGATTTTCAGATATTTGGTTGCCAAGCCCTAATTTAGAAATTTCTAGTACCATTAAATAACTTTGGCCTCTGAGTAGGTTTAGTTTCCCTTTTTTAGAAATCCACTGTTTTCTGCCCACTGCATTAAAAAAAACCCAACAACAACAACAAGGTTTGGTAGTATTACAGGAATAACTTAGGAAGATGGATAGAAAGTATCACTTTCATTTTTTCCTATTTTAGTAAAGTCTCCAGACTTATAATGTACTGTGAACATTCTGGTAAATTGCCTTCAAAGCTCCCATATTTTTCTAAGGGTATAATTTTGGAATTCTGGTACTATTGTTTTGGCACCCAGCATTTACTCCCTGCCTTTCCTCACAGTGTCTCATGTAGCTACCATGCCATCTGTGTTTTATCTTTATTTCAGGTATGGTCTATTCATTGAAACTTGAATTGCAGACTGCAGTTGTTTCTTTTTTTTTAATGTCTGGTAGGGCTGTGTATAGATAGGAAAATCTCATTCTATTACAGATAGTTTTTCTGTTCTCTTCTTCAGTTTTGGTCACCATAAACTTCAGGGTTTTGAGTTTCATTCTTTCTTTCACAGCACATGAAGGTCATCCAGTCCTTCCTATTCTCTAATCCCCCACCAACCCTGTTTTCCCTCATTTTTAATACCTCCCATATGCATAGTCATGACTGTTTAAGAAAAGAAAAAAATACATCCTGGTTGACAGCTGTGACAAATGTTCATTCATTACTTTCATGCATAATTAAATTATTTCCTTAATTGTATCCAATTAATTTTTTAACTTTTTTTTTTTACATTCAAATTAAGGCACTTCCAATAAGAGAAGTTTCTCAGAATTATGAAGGACTGGAACCACACTTCTTGTGTTTCACATTGAAACAAAAAGGGAAAGTTCAGAAGGTATACCTGAAACAAAACCAAGGAGAACCCATGAGGAAGATATCTTTTGGTGTTCAAAGTGCACTTAGAGCCTAAGTCCTACAATTTTTAAAATTTCTACGTAGTTAGACACCTCAATGGAACTACTGATAAGAGGAGCATAAATCATACCTAATAACTGAATGCATCTAAAATTTGGGGTCACATCTGTCTGCCTTGCTACATCTGGCAGAGTGTAATAATTAGGTTTTCTCACAAAGAAGAAAATTACCAAAAAAAATGTATTTGTAGGGATTGTTATCCCTTCAAGAGATTTCAGATCCATTTTTAATTGATGTAAATAACAGCTCTGCTGAAGCCAGTTGAACCCTGCTGTTAGCTGCCTGCAGGGAATCTGTCCTTCCATTCCCAGGTCAGATTTGACAAGAGTTGCATGACCCACGGTTGTTTTTGCTTTGACATTCTCCAAAATATTTGTTATAATTTTGTCTTGGTGAGAAGGTTTTTTCACTCTGTTTTGATTTCAAATTTTTGAAGCAAAAAGTAGTTAAAGTAGATAGAAAGTTTACATAGATAATGAAATGTTTCACTAAAAACATCAGAAATATTTAGTTGTTGTCTAAAATTTTCCCTAAAATTAGCACTGACTAATTCTTTTCAAAGGCACAAAACACCTGCCTACATTTAATACATTTATAGAGAATGAGAGAGTAGGTTTTCCACTCATAAAAAGAAATTTTCTTCACTCTGGGTAAGGAAAATGCTAGATAAGAAGCAATTGATATATCTTTTTATGACTTTTTGCACATAGTTGCATTTCATCTCAAATACAGAGGTAAATGCAGTATAGCTGCTGTTTGTCCCTTACCTTTCCACACGCTGTGGGACTGTGTCAGGTGACACAATGCTGTGTGCAGAAAGCAGCTACAGTAGATGGAACAAGGGAAGGGTTTTGCTCTCATTCATTTGCTTTTAAAGAATGGTGTCCAGGGTGAAGGATGAGTGTTTACTAATGTGTAAGGAAGAAGGTCAAGAAAAGGTTTCTGTTTGTTTTCATAGAATCAAGCCCAGAAATACTTTTGTACAAATCTGTTGTGCCAAATCCAGCTTTATAATGCTAGGACTGATCAGAGAAAAGAGGAAAAACAACCCAACGGGAACCGAATTTGCAATGTTATCGTGTGGGAAGGAACGCCTTCTTGACCCCAAGTTTATGTCCTGAAGAATAAAACCTGATAGAAGCTGTCAGTGTTATCTTAAGCTGCAGAGCTGTAAGGATTATTTCAACTGAGGATCTTAATATTGGTCTCTGCCTTCACACAAGAAATGACACTTATGTAAGGAGATAGCAAGAGCTTTAAGAATTAAAATGAACTTAAACCACAGGCTCTGTAGGGTATGGATGCACTTTCTGTCTGGATTCACACACACGCACTGATACATTTTGCATTGCTTCTTTAACTTTCACCAAAAACCAAGTGAAAACTCCAAGGCCGGATGCAGCAGCAAGGTTGTTGTTCCTGTGTGCTGTCTCATATCTGGGGGAAGAACAAGGAGGGGATAACTGTGGCTTCAAAGTAAAATTCCCTGTTTCTATTAGTGAGAGTTTGTGCCCTGCACCCCCAATGCCTCTGCTACCCCTGAGGGGGGCTGTGCTTTTTCAAGAGAAGGAAGACAGGGCTTTGCAGCCTGCAAAGGACGTGGGGAGCAGTGGGTTGCCACTGTCCCGAACAAAGAGTCAGGGGAATAACTTTCTCTAAAATGGTGGCAACAGAGTTCCTTTTCTTACCTCAAACATGGGTGCTAAACTGGGAGGTCCACAAAACATGCAGCTAGAGACACGGAAAGAGGTGAGTGGCAAAGAGGAGCACAGAGATTTTGTTCTCTCTCT
Organism: Rhadina sibilatrix; assembly: GCA_013400275.1. Lineage (NCBI taxonomy): Eukaryota > Metazoa > Chordata > Aves > Passeriformes > Phylloscopidae > Rhadina > Rhadina sibilatrix. The sequence goes on along the minus strand of VWYO01006028.1, from coordinate 21,626 downwards.
CACAGAATGAGAAGGTGAAAATTTCACATCAGTTGCGCGATCAAGATGCGTGCTGGCCAAAACTTTTCCTCTGTGCCTCTACCTCAGCGTGTCTCAGGAAGGACCAGCCAGGAAAGGGAACTGTAGCAAACTGCAGGTGGAGATGGAGGGGCCAAAGACAACCTAGGTTAGTATTTCCCTGTAGCTCACTGCTGGAGATCTAGGCTTTGGCTCTCAGTTACAGAAAAAAATTTGGGGGACACAAAAACTATTCCATATAAACAGGGGATATTGAGGGCTGTTTGAATATCTCTCATTTCTTGCATATTTTCCACTGGGAACTAGGAAATAAAAGAGATTTCTTAAGGAGAATGGCTGAATGTCCTAAAACAAGAAGAAAAAAAAATTAAAAAAAAAAGAGAAAAAAATTCTGTTCACAATCCTGGATCTCTCTAGGCAATTTTAGGTACCTGCAATAAAATACTTTCCTAATCACTGTCACAGCTCCTTGCTTGACTAGATGGAATTTTTTTTTGTCAATACAAAATACCAACTTTAATAACTTTTTACAGTTTGCTATGACTGTGAAAATTCTTTCTGATATATTTTTAGCAGCTTTAGAGATTACTGTCTTTCCAAAACTAGGCTTTTCAAATGAAAGAAAATATTTTTGTTCAGTTTTAAGGAGTCATCCATAGGATATCCAGCATAAGACATCCTGGTGATGTGGTCTGTTGTTCAGTAATACTGTTCTCATTTAAAACTTCATAATGAAGGGTCTCAGCAGGCTTTAGAAAATCCCTGTGGTTAGCCCATGATCTGCCAATGTTGGCTTAGAGTACATGTGCAGGTCAAACTGCAGTGCTCACAGTTCCTTATTCCTATTACTAAGATCTTTAAAACTCAGTTCAAAGGTCTAGGAATCTAGGAAGGTTGTCTTGCAGTAAGTACTCAACATTAAATATTGGTCTAAATCTCTTAATCTTCCCTTTTAATTACAAATAGGTGATATTTGTCCTCACAGCGTCTCAAAGGTTTAAATGATATCTATTGAGAAATATAGTTTATGATAACAAAATAAGAGCTAAATAATAGAATTGCATTTTTGGGAGGGTAATCTAATGCAGGAGTAATTTAGATGTGGTGTAATTAGTTCAAAATTATGCAAGCAATTCGTATGTAATTTTTTTTGTTGTTTTAAATGAATTCTGTTTGCATGAAATATTCAAGCAATGAGCTGTCACGCACTGTAAGAAAATAACATGGCTAGACACACAATTAAGCAGAGTATTTCATAAGCACTCACTGGAATATTTTTAAATAGGCCATTATTAAAAAAAAAAAAGATTAGTTAGAAGAATACTCAGAAGTTATGAATTGTAAGCAAAGATATTTATTAAGCTGTTGACGCCTGAGATACAAAAATTTCTTTTGTCTGCAAATCCTAGAATAGCAGCAAAAGTTTGCTGATGCTGTAGTATCTAAATGGAATCTTAGAAACTTGGAAAGATTATAGAAACACTTCAATGTCATAATAAGAAAATGCGAGAGAGAAATAAATATTATAGATTTAAAAAATCACCCTGTTTGTACATTTTAGGCAAGCCTGTCTGTATGTCATTTATGGATAAACCAGATAAATCAGAAAAATATATTTAATCTTTACTCTTTTTCCCCTGTTGAAGAAACCTCCAGAGCAAAAGGCACAAATAGGGGCCCTGAAAAAAGAAAGTTATGTGCATAAAGGGGTTCGGTTCTTTCTCACCAGTCTAAAATTTGCTCATAGAACCAAGTTAAAATAACAAACTCATGGAAATTACAAATAAATGAAGAAGCATTTTGAAATCTGTGTTATCTCTAATTAATAATGCAATATCAGAACAAAGTCCAGATTTTTTCATAGTTCCCAGCTCTCTCTTTCATGTAAAACAAATATTTCCTGGGTTCATTGGTTCAAATACCCGCCAATTTATAATTAGATTTTTCTCCTCCCATCCCCTTATGCAAAATTATTAAATTATTCCAGCAACTCTGGCCTATCTCTATCAAACTGTCTTGAGAGATTTTGTTTCTGTGGTGGTGGGGGGGTTTTTTGTTTGTTTGTGGTTTTTTAATGGGTTCTTTGTGTGTTTTGTTGTTTGTTTTTACCAGCGGTGCAGTAGAATTGCTGCGCTAATCTGGGTTTCATGTTTTGGGTTTATAGCCATCCAAATTCTGTCATATGATATTTAAAGGAACCCTGGAGCTGCTGCTGGACAGACATAGGAGAGCAATTTTGGTATCCAAGTGTGTCTGAAGTAGAGGCATAATAGGAATCCTGCCTCCTTCTGCACTTGCAATGAAAACGGAGAGAGAGAGGTGACGCAGGACACAGTCAGCGCCTGTGGATCCAGCCGTGTCTCATTCACCCTCCTTCACCCTGGGCTCCTTGCTGCTGCAGGTCCCAGAGCCTTCTCAGCTGCCACCTTTACACAGTCCAGTTCTGGGCATCCACAGGGTGGTCACAGCTGCCGTTCCCATGACTTGGGGTGATGAGTATGGGAGTTGCTTTCTTTCCCACAGTTTGCCAGAGTGGAAATTTTTGTCCGGATGTGTTAACGTGAATGTGCTAACCCGATCTTACCTCTGCTAGGCCTGGAATTAATGCTGCAAATTCCTCCCTTCTGTGCTTCTCTGAATTATCCCTGTGGTGGCTTATCGTGGCAAGTTCCTCTAGTGGCCTTGACAGTGTTAGAGAGAGGCAACTGTGTTCTTTAAGTCCTTTCAAATAGCTAACTTGGAAGTTTTGTTACATGTGGCAAATAAAATTTAAGGAAACTTCTTTCAGATTTCAGGGAGGGCAAATTAAGGTGAATGAAATTATTTCTAGACTAAGCATATTATTTGCACATGTTAGCTACCACAGCTTGCTTAGTGCTGTGGTATATCAAATCACATCGTGTAACTTCATTCCGGTTCTGGCATTAGAGGTCTTTGTTAAAAGAAAACAGTCCTTTCAGCTTTTTATCAAACATTTTGTGAACATTCAGGCATACGAATGAGACTGTGAATGGAGCAGGGTAGGTGTTATTAGTGGAACCATATGTACAGAAATGATTTCTTAAGGATACTCCAACGCTGTAGAAGACAGCTAAAAATTAGGACCTGGTTAGCAGTCTTAGCTAAACAGGGTATGTCATATTTTGCATTATGTCCCCTTATTTTATCGATGTGTAATGTACTGTCTGGCATATCACATTAGAGAGCTTCCTCAGCTGATGCAGAAAGTGACTGTGACAGCTGTTTTTACTGCAAATCTCTCCTCCAGTGTCCCCTCTGCTATAAAATCGGGAAACAAATGAGAGAACTTGATGAATAGCAGATTCAGTTTATTGGCAGTTACATTTTTTCTATCTTTATATAAAACATGAAGTATCAATATATCAATCTTTACGTATGTGACTGTAACCATATTTTTCCAGCCTGTGCACAGTGCTTGTATTCTAGGCTCATAAGGTGTGTGGGAAAAGGCCCTCTGAGTGTTTGAATAACTCTTAGTACAATGGAGCTTAAAGGATGATTTGTGCCTTTGGGCACTGCAGCCATGTAAGTAAGGAACATCTGAAATACATTCTGGAATATGGAACTGAAAATTAAATGGGGAGTGCTCATTATGTTGCATGTGTTATGATCAGCCTAATTTGTAAGTATTGAAGTGGTTTGTCTTCAGAGGGACATTAGGTAATATCTGGATGAACCCAAAGCAGCTTTGGCTCAGGTTTACAATGTTATTTAAGCACTTCCCTTGCACTGATTTCCAAAGGCACTGGGGACAGATTGACTAGACTGTAGTGACCACCACCATTTATTCTTTTTCCTGCGGGGATCATTTATTCTTTTTGTTGAGGGGATGCTCTGGAGCAGATAGGTTGCACAGTATCTACCTGCTTCAAATCCTGATCAGCTTAGACAGGTGACCAACACCGTGACGATCAGCCTAGGGAAACAGAGAGAGCTCTCATCACAAACAGATGCCAAACTGACTATTCTGGCCTATTGAAATCTGTACTTGGACATTGGTTGCAGACTTAAGCACTGGGAAACCACTGAGACTTTTCTTAATTCAACTCAAATCTTAAGATTTAGATCTTAATATAAGATCCTTGTATGTTCTTGAGTGGATAGAACAGGATGGGGGGTGGGGTAAAGGGGAACACTGGGTCTAAAACTGGCAGCTGGGTTAGGTACAAGTGCCCCAAGTACAGGCAGACCTGGAAAGTGGGCTGTAGCAGGACATTGGTGTTTGTTGGAGACATTTTCAATAGCCTTGTTTAAGCATGGAACTGAACTGCCTCTATAAACCTAAGTACATCATTCGTTATGTGGGTCTTCTGCATATCTTTTGAATGCTGAAGACATCTTTGCATGCTACAAACAATTGATATTTCACCTAAGACACACTAACCATACTCTGGGACTGAGGCTATTGATTTAGCCATTACTTTTCACATTTCTTCTTTACCCTTAGAAGATTTGCTGCTCACTGCGTTTTATAATTATCTCACTCTGGAATTTTAAATGCTCCCAGAAACACCCTTGCCTTTCAGCTAATAAAACAAAAGACTAGTGCATTAGATAGGATATTTGCTTTTGTTTGTAATCTCAGGTTTATGACTCACTTTTGTCATATCTGGATATACAACAAAGTGAATCATAATATATAGATTGTCCCACACACTTTGAATTCAGTATTGTCTCTTTACCAGGAATGTGCCTTACCTGCAGTTGCACACACCACCCCACTGAGTGTCCAAGAAAGTGAAATTGCAAGCACTTAATATGAACAGCACCTTCAATCATTGAAAAACTACAAGCTTCTAGAAGTGTTTTTGAAGAACAGGAAGGAGTTATTAACTTCTTAAGAGATAAGCAGGTGTGTATTTTCACATGTGCAATGTAACTATTTATGTACAAAATACATGTTCTTATTGCAAAGATGAAGAAAGAGTGAATGTTAAATTGCTGCTTTTTCATTCTGGTATACAGACCCATTCTATTATCCTACTCAAACAGTTTATCTTTAAACTGACCCCATTTTTTACTTCCATAAAATGGGAACACTAGTATTTACCAGCACATGGTGTTGGAGATACATATAGTCAGAACAAAATCACCTGTATATAACATGAGTAGGACAGGCATGTGGATATTCATTTGTGTTTCTTGATTGTGCATGGCCACAGTCTTTTGAACACTAGTCAGTGCTCACACATGGCAAGGATGAAGAGTGAAAAAACAAATTATGGAATTGGAACACTGTGTGACCTTCTTTTTTTCCTTCTCTTTGCTTTAATTTCTCTGCCTTTCACAAGGAATACTGGCATTTTCCTCAAACTTTAAGTGAATTTTGAGGTCTTACAAGAAAGGAAGAGTTCTACAAAAAATCCACACTGGGTAAAAGGTATAGCTTGGAGCTAATCTTGAGAACATTTAAGTTACCTTTCTTCATGTTCTTTTAATGAATAAGAACACTGGTTCATTTTTGGAGCCATAAATTGTCATAGAACTCATGGGTTTTACCAGTCCATATTTGTGACTCCATGAAACACTACATCTAATATAGTATATGTCTTGTGTAACAAGGAATAGTTAATAGGCAGACAATAGAATTGTTCCTATGTTTTATTTTCTCCCAGTTTGCTCTTTTATTCTTTGCTTTTGTGTTTGGTTTTGAGCAATTTTTGAGACACTGATTTGACACAGGCAGAAAAAATAATTGGACTTTTTTCCCACTAGTCTCCAAGTCAGGGTCCAAGTGCTTCATGGAAACATAAAAATCTCATTTGACAATAAGCATTTTTCTCCCTTTCTCTCTATCTTCATTGCTGTACTCAAGAGTATATTGGCACCTGAAAAGTGCTCAGTGCTAAATTAACTGGGTCACCCTGTGACCTGTTCTGCACTGATGTCACATTTTAATGGCTTCCATGGTTCTGGCATTTACTGCCTTATCAGACTGGGAGGAGGAGGGTAGAAAACTCATATTCAGTAATTGTATCTCTTATTTGCATGAATAGTGTCTTTTTAAACAAAAACACAATTTGGTGTCTTTTCCTTTAACAAAATATTAACTAGCTACCTGTAAGCCAAAAAAAAAAAAAAAATCAGGTATATTTCAGTTCCTATACCAGAAAGCTGAACTTATTTTCTCCCAGGTTTCTGGCAGTAACATTAGAAATTCTTGGAAAAATATGGATACTATTAGATTTAGTATGAAACTCATTTAGCAAGGAGATCTAATTATTAGCTGACATACCTTCTCCTTGAGGAGAAGTGGAGTGCCAGGCACTGATCTCTGCTCTCTGGTGATCACCTTTAGGACACAAGGGAACAGCCTGAAACTGTGTTAGAGGAAGTTTGGGATGGATAGTGGGAAAAACCTTCTTCCTTCAGAGGATGGTTGGGCACTGGAACAGGCTCCCCAGGGAAGCACTCACAGCACCAAGCCTGACAGAGGTCAAGAAGTGTTTGGACAATGCTCTTTGGCACATGGTGTGGCTCTTAGGGTGTCCTGTGCAGGGCCAGGAGTTGGATTCAATGATCCTTGTGGGTCCCTGCCAGCTGAGGAGATTCTATGATTCTAAATATGTTTTCACAAGCAGAGTGAATAAGCATGTCCACACTAAAATCAGAGGAATTGTTATGGTTGTCAGCAGCCAAAAACTTGCCTTGGAAAACATGAGCACAAGGTATTTAAGCAAGTTAATCTTTTGGCTTATTTTTTCCCTCCACTTATATAGTCTCTTCTCAGAGTCCATTTATTCAAGCTGGGATCAGCAGATAATTCCTCCTGAGCTGCTAAAGATAACTTCATGATACACAACTCACGTTAGTGGTATTATTTTAATAACCCAATGATTAGTTTATTCCACTCTTAATCTGTTCCATATGCAACAGGTTAGTCTACTTTGTCTTTAAGCAACATAATTTGAATTTCAGTCTCCAAATGTTAGTTTCAGTTATCAATAATCAATATCAGTTTTAATAATTCCTGTTTCTAAAGAGTATCATAATCATGTTTTCTGTCCCAACTTGATGTCCATTTTCTATGCTTATAAGTATGTAAATAATTAGATTTTGTATACAATGTATAATGTTACCTCAAATGCATATACTGGCTCATTTATTTTGATACAACTAAATTTTTGATACTACCTACATTTCCCAAACTGAGCCATTCAGTTACTCTTATTTGTAACACAGGAGGTCTGAGGAAAAGATGAGATATGAATATGAACCCACATTTTTCAATGTAGATTCTTAACTATGAAAGCATCTTTTTCAAAGGGTAGTACAAGAAACTTGGAAATCTAAGCACATCTACTTAAAACTATGAGGAAAAAATACTTTTTCACCTTCCAGGAAAAACAGGTTGCAAGAGCTTTCTTAGTGTCCCCTAACCATCACAAATGTATTTTCCTGGTTTGAGAGCAAGAAGCATGAGATAAGACAAATGTGTAATTACTTCTTGACCCACTCTTCTGGGTTATACATTTTCATGAGTTGCCATGATTCATTATTTGCATTGATATGTACAGAAGGATGGGGCTGCTTAGTTGATATTCATTTATTCAACAGTCTGTAATCTATATTTAATGGAGTACCAGACTGTGGCATAATAAACCGTTTAAAAAGATAGCTGCTGCTTACACAGGGGTTATTGCTTGCATAACCTGTACTTACTTTTCATTACAAAACTAAAAGAGCAAAGCATAATTCACACAAGAAAATGAAGTTAACATTTAATGGCTTGAAAAATGATAGTGTACCATAATGCTGTGCAGTACTCTGCCCACTTATAAAACAAAAGAAAGGAGAAAAAAAAAATAAACACAAATAAAAAGGCATTAACAGTGCACTGTGAAATACGGGCACCAAAGCAAAACAATGCATTCTAGTTTGCCACCTGCTTAGCAGGACCACTCAAAGATTGCTAATTAATCTGAAGCAAGTTACTGAGCACACAAAAAGACCTGCAGTGTCACAAATGCTCAAATATCTTTTGTTACATTCTTTCTTACATTTGTTATATTTCTGTTCCTTATGTTTTCCTCCATGGAAATAGAAGTCTTCACACCATACATAATGTGCTGTTTGCTCTGCATAGAGCCATGGAAGCTATTGACAAACATGATTGCCTCTAGAAAGACATCTTACTGTAGGTAAGATACCATCCAGATTTATTAAGAAGAAAAGTCTGATTTTGAAACTGATTGCAGAATGAGGGAGGTGTTCCCTGGTAACCACAATCAGTGAGTAAAACTTCAAGGCTGTTGTTGGGTTGATGGTAGTAAAGTCTCAAATTTTGGGGCTCTTCCAAGTCTAACACCTTTGACTATTTCTGTAACAACAGGGGTTTACATGTCATCTCTTGCTGGACTTCCCAATCAGCTTAGCTTCTAAAAACAAATGCTGTTTCAGTCAGCATCTGTAGCCCTGCAGAATTCTGAAGTTCCTCAGACTGGGAAATATGACTTTTTGTTCTTGGTGAACTCTTGACAGGAACTTGTTCTTGCATACACAGGAAGTTATTGAGTGACAGCAGCAGCAGAGTGTGGGTTCAGCACGCTCAGCTACTCCTCCTTTGGGAAGTCATGGAGTCCCCAGCACCACCCTCCACTGAGACACCACTGGAGGGACCTAAAAACCAAACCAACAGATGGAAATGTCAGTAGAAGAGAACATCTGCGGCCATCTCCTGCTGGCATATGGAGGTGAGTTCACCTACAATGATTTGAAGGGAAATTTACACCTTCCAGGCAGCAGAAAATTGTTTTCTATTAAGTGTGGTGGCTTCTGCTTCAGACAAAACCCCCTCACATAGTCTTCTTAGATTAATGTCAAGAGAGAGAAAAAAAGCCAGTTAAAATAAATAAATAGAAGAACACACTCTCAAGGGCATTAGAAATATAATTAAATTGGTGGCTAAAGGATTTCAAGTGCCAATTAGGGGTCATTGTAGGGTTGAAGAAATTGGAGAAGTTTTTTTTTAATCCTTACATTTAAGAAGCTTTTTCTGCTTGTAATGCTATCACATTGTATAATTCAGTGAGTAAACGTGATATACATAGAAAATTAATGATCATGCCTTGTTGCCTTTTTAAGCTCCCTTTTTTCTCTGTATGTCTGCTGAAGAACTTTTCTATTTTAGTGTCTTTGCTTGCTCTCTTCTGGGACTTGCATAAACACCACAGAAAGCTGACACCTGGGAATCCTTGCAGTTGCCTTAAGGGCAATTAGCTATAAAAGACAGGGCTAAAAGCTAATTGCTCTGGTTTAGTTCTCAAAGTGCAGGTGAAGTTTGCTGAGAAATGAAAGTTGAAGTGGAGAAAGACCATTTAATAATTTCTCTCTTGAGTTTAACTGGAGCTTTTAGGGCTGAAAACTTCTGCCAGTTCAGCAGTAAATCTGATGTTCTAGTGTCTGCTGGGATGAGGTCCTGTGTTTTCACTTCTTTATTTACATTCTTGGGGATATTTTGTGCCTCTCCTTCCCTTGTCAGGGAGCTGGCAGAGGGTGAAAGGGGATCAAAAATGTTTGGAACTGTAAAGAAGAAAAGGTCTAGACTGTCAGTGTTTCTAGAGCTTGTGTAGCTGCAAAGTGTTGCTGGAATTTAAGCTTGGATGTGTGATGAGAACAGGAGGAACCAGCAAAGGGAATTTGTGATGTTCTTCATTTGGCTTGATAAAATACACTGGTATTTTACAGGTACATTTACATTAGATATGTAGTCCAAAGTGGATGTTTAGGAAAGATTTGAAGCTGGTTCCATGTATTTGAGTTTGGGTGTGGGAGGAGTGCAATGGAGAATTATATAATAGCTGTTGTAGTCTGTACAATTGACTCATTGGAACTAGGAGAGGAAATGCCTTCCCATCTCAAAATCTCTGGGTTCTCAAATAATTTTCCTGTCATGACTAAAGATTTATAAAATGTTCAGTTTTCAACAAACACACAAAATGTTTGTTTCAGTGTCTCTAAAACATCCTGTTTCTACCACTTTACATTTTTTTGACTCTTTTTGAAAACAAAATTGAGACAAAAGGTTTCTTCTATTCATTTTGAAGTGTCAAGAAACGTTGTATGAATAATGACTGAAGGAAGGAAATCACAAAGTTTGGATTCAGAAATCTGCCTAAATTACCCAGTTCTACAAATAGCATGATAATGGAACACATTCTTCAAGAAGCTCCCAGCTGGCTCTATTTCCATGAATTAGGCTCAGATTTACTGACAATCATTTACTGACAGTGTTGAACAAACTATAGTTTGCTCCCTCACACTTCAAAAAATATCTTGGAGTAAAGTGTATATCCCAGAAATGTCAGGGTGCCTATGCTTGCCATCTCCCCCTCCACCAAGGGGATGGTTGTGTTTTGTTCTGTAGCTGGATAACCAGCTGCAGAAGATCAGCCAAAAAGAGCCCATTCCATGCACCTTTTTTTGTGTCTTTGTTTCTTACTTTCTGATTAAGAGAATTTATTTGACCTCTCCTACTACCGTGTCCTTTGAGATTGTGCTTAACAGTTTGGACAGGAGGGGAAAATTAGGAAGGGGAGAGACCAGGCATGTTCTCGTGACCTGACCAGATCTGTTACATTTCCTTTGCTAAGACTGAGGCAATCTACTGTTGGAGACCCTATTTAAATTTGCTAAATTTATATCCTTGCTGTAATGAAAGATAAGACAGAGTTTAGAAGTAAGGTTACATAAAAATGGTTAATAATTTGGGAGGTTTGGACTCAGATACAGCAAATTGACTTGATGAGAGTCTGCAAACCACCTCCTACTGAAAAATGGAGAGAGGTCAGGTCTTGACATGCCCTGAAGAAGGATGCTCTGAGACAGGTAGATGTATGACTTGCTAGAGAAAGTAGAAATTTGTGGGTTTGTGATATGTGCTGTGGAAGGATATAGTATTAATTTTGTGTGTTCAAATGCAAATGTGAATGAGTATAATCGAGACAAGGTTGTCACACTGCTTGAATGGAAATCCAGAAATAGTTTGTCCAGATTTCAGAGATCACTCTTGAGACGAGTAAATTGCTGGTTTCAAGTTTTCCAGAACATTGGAATTCAAAGGTGAGATGTGGTTTTATCTTCAGTTTAATGTAAAAAAGAACTCCACCTTCTTCTATTCATTAGCATTTTCATATTTTCAAGCAGATCAAGATTACTTTGATGGGTGTGGGCAAAAAAACTCTCAACTGAAATATATTTTAGGCTAGTAGTTAGAGCATGCATTCAGTGAGAGGGGTTCAAACCCAAACAGAGGAAGGACAAGTTAGTGTGTAGGTCTCCCCTGCTGCACATTGCAGATGTAGCCCCAAGATAATGGCTGGAGAGGCACTGCCACTGTCTCCTCTCTTTTTCACACCTAACAGAGAACTGGTTACCCAAAGGTGTTGGTTCCCAAAGGACAGTTAGCTGAATAAAAGTAAAGATAGCAGCTTAGGTTTTAGATACAGATTTAACTCCATGGTTCCTCATCTTAAATACTCTGGCAGTTCCTGGCAATGCTAGAAATGGGCACAGAAATCATCAGAGGCATTTAAAATGTATGAAGATAAGTGTCTAAAGGATCAGAAGTGACAGGATTTTCATAGGTCTCCCTTTAAGATTGGGTTGTTTTGCTGGTTTTGCTTGGTTTTGCTTGTATTTTCTTGGTAAGTGCACTTTTCTAAGACAAAGCTGAATGAGGCTGGCAAAATCAGGTCCTCATGTTCAGCATGAGGAAAGACCAATTGCCTGCAGAGGCAGCCAGCTGCAGCAGGGAAAGAACCAAGGTTTCCTGGCTTGCTAGGCTGATCCTGAAGCCTTTGATGACTAGGTCTGTCTGCAGCTCCAGGAGCAGGTGGGGGCTGAAAATGAACCAAAGAAACAAGTAACAGAAGAAAAACATCAGGGCATGAAAAGGAAATGCTTTCTACTTTGAAAACGCCATTTCACTAAATAATTGAGTTCCCTCTCCACAGGCATGCTTGTTCCATATGCTCAAAGTTTAAGCTAAGTATTTGCTTCTTTTTATTACTTCTCTGTTATCAGTACAAACATGTAATCTTGGGCTTACTGCTAAGTGTGTATCTGTCTTCAGTTTTTATGCTCAGTAATTCCCAAGGAAATCAGTTCTGGATATCTTGCATTGAAAAACTGTGCTCACTCTGCAGGCTAGAGGAGTTTTTAAACTGTAGGCAATGATGGTAATCCTTTGTGTAGTTACACTGGTGTAAAGCCTGAGTAATTTTAATGTAGCAAAGAGAAGCATTAGGGTTGCTATCCTCAGGAGGATGCTCACTAATTATTTCTAGATAAGGTGGTGGGAATAATCAGTGCTAGATACTGGAATGAACATTCAATGTAATTTGTGTCCACATAATAACGCCAACATCTACTTCTCCTCAACTTCTATTATCACTTTCCTTTCTTCCTTTTCAATTGAGAAGGTACAAGAAAGCTTACTAAAAATACATGAAGTGAACTGTACATTTATCTTTTTGCACACTGCAGGCAACATATCAGGCAACGAGGTTTATAATATGAATGGATGTGTGTGGCAGAGACCACTGGCAGTTGGATCACTGGGCAGGTAATGGGGTGATGTTGCTGAGTTTGAACTGAACTTGGTGGCACGGAGTGCTTGGCTAGAGACTGCAGGCTCTTGGCTAGAGAACAGGCTTGGCCCACCCACTGCTCTTCAAGGCAAACAAGGAAAGAGACACAATTTGGGCTGATGGAGAGATGCTTGGTTTCCCATGTTGATCTAAAGCTATGTCTTTATATAGCTTATCAGTTATTCCTAATTATTCCTAATTATATAAGAATTATCCCTAATACACATTAAAAATGGAAGTTCTGCTCCAAATGAAAGCAACTGTGTTTCCGGGTTGGTTCCCTCTCCACAGGGAGCCTAGCAAAGTACACGACATTTCACCTTTTCTTGGAGCATAGCATACTGAGATAATTTGTGCCTGGAGGTATCAGGAACATATTTCTCATAACATCCACAGAAGGATATGGAGATTAAAGTTGTCCTAAGTGTAAACATCTTATTCTGAGTAATCTTCTGAAATTATTAGGATTTTTTTTTTTACATTTTTCTTTTAGTTTGAGGAAATTCTTCAAATCCTGTTCTCTTCCTGGAAACTGCTGACTTCCAACAGCTCCTTGCACACTAATACCTTTTTTTTTTTTTTTTTTTTTTTATTATTATTTTAGCCAATCAGTTGTCAGCTGTAGAAGCTTACCCTGGCAGGGTGCCTATTTTGTGCTTTTTCCTTTGTAAGTCTAGTTTTCAATACAGGTTTGGGCTTTGTCAACCCAACCCCAATACACATTTTCAGGTGGCATTATTATGTACCTTTAGAGATAGCTGGGTGCTGACACTAAGGAACACTCTGATATTAGAGCTGTTTTGTTGTTACAACAGTAGTGACCTCATGGCATTTCACCTGTAATTTCTTTTCCAGGATGCCCGGTATCTTCAAGTTCAAGCATTGTGTAATTTTATCAGGCCTTCAGGTGATGCTCCCACTCCGGGATCATCTGGAGACCTTCCCTTTCATTCCCTGCAGTCACCATGAGATGGCAGTTGTCACTTGCTGGACTTGTTTCACTCCATTTGAACCACAACGACTCAAAGCTTATTGATCCTCGGAGACACTGAGCTTTCCAGCTCCGCCGTTCGCTGTTCGCAGCATGCAAGTGTGAAACTTTACAAGTGACTTTTAAAGGCAGCCAAGGAATGTGTGAGACAGATTGTTAGGGGGGAAAAAAAAAAACCAAACCAAAAACAAAACAACAACTCAACGTTATTTAATTTGATGGTGCAGAGCTTTATGCCAAAACAAGGCATGTGTTTGCTGTTAGCAATCAAAGAGGTTTAGCAATGAAAAGTGACGTTTTTGTTTATGGGATTTTACAAGCAGGGGCTCCCTAGGGAAATTAATTTGGCCCTCTGGAGTGCTGCCCTCCTCCGTGTCACTTTCCCTGCAGCCCCAGCATATTTTTTTTTTTACCACAAAGCTTTATATTAGTTTTTGGATAGATAGAACCCAGAGGGAGGGATGTGGGTGCAGTAGGTAGCTTCCCTAACTCCACATTGCATTGCAAACCCGTGGCAGGTCTGCAGCATTTTGTTAGTGTTCCCTGATAAATCATCAGACCCAGATCCTGGACTGCAGCTAATAAGCTACCATCTAGAGAGCTGGGTTTTATTTTGTCCTTTCAATAAAATCCCAGAGCACAAACCCAAGCTTTTTAAAATAGTGGTCCCCAAACATAGCCTGGAGGCAGTCTAAATAATTTAGATCCTTCTTCATCTCTGTATTCTGTGGAAAAAAAAAGAAAAAAAAAAAAAGAGAAGCCTGGAAATTCTCAACTTATTTCTTAGTAACAGATTTCTCCAATTTGTGTCTCCATTCTCTCTAGCTGTATTCCCACCCCATTTTGAGCTGCACAAGTTATTCTCATCTTTTCATGAGCTGAATGTCCTATAATTTTTTTCAATGTGTGTTTTCAAACAGTTGCTCCCCTCCATCCCATAGGTAGTCAAATGATATACACAAATAAGTACATTGTTTCTTAGTGATTTTTTTTCTTTTGTGGAAATCAGTAGTACCTTTTATTTATAGCTTGCAAATTTTACCATCTAATTTTCAATGGAGCTTTATTTCTTTATTTCTAAAATCATGAGAGAGTACTATAGTTATAAAACACTATCACCATCAATAATTCAAAAATAATCAATAGATGACACTTTGGTTGATTATATTCTGAGGGTTCAAGAAAAGGAAAATGATAAAAACCCATAGAATTGCTGTGTTTTCTGCCATTTTCTTGCAATGCCAAGGCCTTGAGCCGTGGAAGTGATCTTTACACTGTCAACTATCCTGATCTACAGGATTGATAATGGAGGATGAAATTGTATTTTCCAATGCTTAGTTTACTCCTCTTTGAAATGAGTTCCCAATTTATCTAGGCTAGAAGGGAGTGAGATGTATATGTCTGGGCTCTTCTATAACAGGATATTAAATTTCACCCTTGTAACAGACAATTTCAGAGTATAAAGTTGAGGAAAGGCATCAAATCCTGGCTTTGAAGAGGTGATAAAGGCTCTACACTTTCCTCAAGAGTTTCTCAGTCCATCTCTTTGTCAAGCCTGAGTGTAGCAAATTTCTCAGTCTTACATATATGATTCAGTTTCCAGGCTCTGGTTACACCTTTCACCAAAAGATTGAAGAGTTCTTTATGCACCGTACCTCCTCTCTTTGAACTTAGGTATTTCAACCATGTTGTCTTTCACTCTTTTTTTTT
>VWYO01006027.1:212807-237128 GCA_013400275.1 Rhadina sibilatrix | reverse complement strand
TTTGAAATGCTGCTGCTCTGTGATTTGGGGCGGGGGGGAGTGGGGGGCTGCTGAGCCAGAGCCAGCAGTGTGCCGGGGTCTCCTGTGCTTTCACATGTCCCTTTCCCTAAAACCACTTCCCTGTGTTGCCCTGGCCCTAAAAAATCCTTTGCCTTGTCTCACCAGGAGCCACGAACACTTACGGGGCTGCTCAGTCGCTGCTCCCTTTCTTTTCCTGCAGGTGCTTCCATGCAGAGGTTCCTGATTTAATTTTTTTTTCCATTTAATTGTGGGGGGTTTGGTCCCAAAAGCAGCCCAGGAGCCCACGGGAAGAGGCGCTGACCATCCATTTCACACACGTGGCTGCTTGCTCCACGGCTTTGTTCCCATTCCTTTAAAAACTTGGCTGCTAAAATACAGCGGAGTGTTCTTTCAATCCCCGATTTGTGTTCAGCTTTCAGTGCGGGGAGGCTGGGACTGGCTGACGGCAGAACTGGTTTGGGAAGGGGATGCTCAGCCGCTCCTCCCTCCGGCTGAATTCCCTGGCAGTGGGAAAGCAAAGCCCGTGGTCCGCGTGTCCTTAAATAAAGCGGCGCTCAAGGGCGCCGCAGACTCCCGGCGCGTCCCGGTGCAGGAGGTGCGGGCTTGGGAACGGGCTCTGCTGCTCACCCTGCCTCCTCAGTGCTGCATCCCTGGAAACATCAAAGCTTGGGGCGTTTCCATGATTGCTTCCTGCGAGAGATGCATCACCTCCGGTATTTCCAACCACAACAGGCACCTGGAAAGGTCGGGAGCAATGGGGGCAGCTCCGCTTCCCAAAAGGAAGTGCAATCCCCGTGCGCTTTCCTTTTCCTCCTGAGCCTTTCTCAGCCTGTTCAGGGGTCCCTCCTTTCAACCCCGCCGTGTGTTCCTCAGCCTCAGTTTTAGTTCAGACTTGGTGAAAACAAGAAAAGAAACCTGTGAATGGTTGTGGCACCTCCCAGCCACAGCCAGCCTGGAAAACTGTTGGGGCTGGGAGCATACACAAGGCAGCATGGGCTCTGAAGGTGCTTAGGATGAGCAAAATTCCTTTTCACCTTTTTGGCGCCCAAGAAGCAGCAAATTAGGCTACCTTGGCTAAGAAGAAAACCACAGGCTGGGTTTAAAAACTACCACCCCTCTTCTCTGGAAATAAATTGGGTGCTCTGCTGCTGCTGCTAAACTGAGGGAATAAAGGGAGAGGAAAAGCCATCACCTTCACTTAGCAGTACAGAACCCCAAGGAAACCAATTCCTTTTTCATGCAGGAGCACAGAAATGGGGTATTGGTTTTCCTGCTCAACCCTATGCCTGGGTTCTCAAAATGAATTGCTCTCTCTTGCCTACAATGCAAGGAAGAAGCTGGAGATGTTTTGAGGGATATTTTTGGGGATATCCCAGGGTGAAAAGAGTTTCCTCACTTCTTCAGGATCAGACACCATCCCCAGGGCCTTTATTCCCAATGCAGCTGTCCTGGGACATGGATGATGTATTTCCATCTGCAGGACCATTTGCCAGCACGAGCCAGGGCACAGGGCAGCCTAGGGAATAACAGAGGGGCTTTGTGGAAGTGGAAAAAGCACCTTAGCTTGGGGGGCAATGCCCACAGAGAGCAGATGCCTGTGTTTTAGGCAAAGGCTTCAAACACCCCTCTCACATTCCCACCTCAGACCCTCTGGATTAAGGAGAGATTTCTGTCCCACATGAGTACGGCAGGGGAAAAGGGGAAAAAGCAACCAGGACATGCCCTGAAAAAGGCCAATGGGGTTAACCCTGCTCTCGGCTTGTTTCACTGGCAAAACCAGCCAATCCCCATTTTTCCCAAAGGCTCTCCTTATTCTGGCTCCATTCCACCTCCTCCCAACTCCCTCACCTCCCCTTTCCCCCAACCCCTTTGGCTCTGTTTGATCTCAGGGATGTTTTATTTACGCGGGAATAACGCAGTTGCGTAGCTCGGTGCGGAACCTCCCG
The DNA here is from genome assembly GCA_013400275.1 of Rhadina sibilatrix. Taxonomy (NCBI): domain Eukaryota; kingdom Metazoa; phylum Chordata; class Aves; order Passeriformes; family Phylloscopidae; genus Rhadina; species Rhadina sibilatrix. Next base: position 235,161 of record VWYO01006027.1, on the reverse strand, counting down.
CTCCCCCAGCCCGCGGGCAGCGGCGCCGGGGATGACGCGATCCCGGCTCCAGGTCCTCCCGCCTTGCCCGAGCCGCCGGCTGCTTTATCACCGCTTCCAGACTCCCTCTGGCCTCCCTAATTATGTTCCTGTTTGGCTCATTTGGGAATGTTCCCATGTATCATCCCTGCTTCCCAAGCGTCATCTGCTCAGACTCCTGGGGAGTAGCAAGGGGCAGCTCCCGGCTGCAGCCTCCCGGCCGCTTCTCGGGCTCAGGAATCGGCTCAGGTGTCAGAACCCGGCTCCAGCTGGGACCCCGAAGGAGCAAATCCAAGGAAACCGCCCCGTTTCCAGCGCGGAGGTGCCGGCACACCCCTGGGCCGAGCTTGGATCTGCAGAGACAGATGCTCGGCTGCCCCTCTGAGGTATAAATAGCACAACGCGAGGAGCATCTCCCTCGCTGCGCTCCTTCCAGCTGCAAATTTAAAAGGAGATGGTTTCCCTGCAGCCGGGCAGGGGCAAGACATCAGCCCCAGCCCCGGGAAAGCCGCAGGAGGGGGCGGCTGAACCGGAGGTTTAGCACAGAACACCCCCACTTCCATCCCATGTTACTGGAGCAAGCCAAAACCACACCAGAGGCATCAAACCAGCCCAAAATTGGGGATGCCCATTCCCCACAGCTCCTGAGGCACCTCCCCATGGGATGGAGGGCTCAGCCGAGGCCCCTGGTCCTGCGTAGCTCCATTGCTGCCCTCCCCAGTCCCTCTCCCGAGCTCGGCATGCCGCGGCAGGCCCTGCTGGCTCTATTAATAGCTCCCTGACCTTGTGCGTGGCTGCAGTCCCTGCGCCTGCACATTTTTCCCACAAAGCAGCAAAAAAAATCCCATCTGCTCCTGATTCTGGCCTAGATGGGCGAGCAAGGCAAGAGTCTGGGTGGCGGGGAGTGCGGGAGCTTCCCGTGGCCAGCGGGCAAGCTCAGGCTGAGGCAGCTGCTGCTTCCATCCCAGGATCATCTCAGCGCCCCGAGCCTGAGCATCCTTCCCTCCATGGGCAGGGCGGCAGAGCTCCGTACAGCACCTCCCATCCCATAAAGCAGCTCCTTGCCCGTCTTTTATCCCCTCCCTTGTCCTTTGTCCCCTGAAAATGCCATTCCTTTTGCCGCTGCGGGATTTATTCCCTGGCAAAGGGAGTTAAGGGCTCGGTGCCAAGACAAACACGCCAAACAGCGGTTCAGCATTCCCTCAGCATTCGCATCCCCTCGCGCACGTTCCAGAGACAAACACCAAAAACAGGAGAGCAAAAGGTCAAAATCACCCGGATCCCACACCATGAATCATTCTCTCTCCCAACAAAACAGCTCAGCAGGAACTGCCCTTCCAAAGCTCAGGTCAGCTAAGGGTTTTCTTTCAGCCTCCTCTTGGGGTTGGAACCCAAACAAGAATATTTCCAACTAATAACTGGAATAAAATTCGCTTCCCACTTAACAGCGAGGCTGCTTGGTCGTGGACTCGACCAGCAGGGTCTTACCATTAGCAACACACTCCATGGCTGCTTGGCAGGAATCTTCTGGGATGACATCTCCTGCAGGCTGCTGGGAGCCCCACTGGCACTTCCAGGCTTACCTGGGAGCAGGTCTCCATCCAGGGAATGAGGTGGAGTCACCAGGTGCCAACCAAAGCAGCAGAGAGTCTTGCTAGTACCACAAAACAAAACCATGGAAAGACAGGAGCTTGTAAAAAACAAAGCACTTACTTTGCTAACAGTGTCTCGGGCCTCACACCTCCCCACGTCCAACCATTTTCCAGCACTGAATCATGGTTTAAACTCAGCTGGGAATTTCCAGGGAGTACGTGTGTGAAAGAAGAGCACATCACGCACAGTGTCATTTGTTTATTTTAACAGAGGCCTTATTTTACATTTATTTATAGCGGTGAGAAAAGTGCTCCAGAAAAAGATACCCCAGTCAAGGCAAGCTACAATAGCTATCATCCAAATCCTAAATATTCCATGCAGAAAAGGGCACTGCTGGATTAAGAAAAGCTCATTTTACAACAGAACAAGTTAAAAATGAGTGGTTGTAATCTGAAGAGTAACTGACTCTTTGTTACGTCTAATTACTGCCTGTGAAATTCAGAGAAATCAAGAACTTTCTGCAATTTTTAAGACTGCAAACACCTCAGGCAGGACGTTACATGAAGAAGGGTTGGGGTTGGGGTTTTTATTTCTTTTAAAAGGCAGCTATTTGCCCCCCTATTCTCTCCCTCCAGCCAAGTTCTACCATTAACAAATGCCAAAACCACAGAAAATTGGTCCCTGTGCCACTGGACTGCTGCTATTTCAGTGAACACCTCAGGCTCAGCCTGATGTGAAGTGTGTGCTTCACTTCAGGTACTTAACCAGCAACCCCGAGCTACCTACGTGTCTAGAACCCTACACCAGCTGGGCCTTTGCCAGCCAGCAGTGCAAAACGAGCACAAAAAGGGGAAAAAAGCCACTGTGGCTGGCAAAGGAACCTGAGTGAAGGGACAGCAGCGAGTTCCGCACGGGTGTCCAGGGGAAAAAGGGGGGCTTTGCACCTGGATCATCCCAGCAGGCAGAGCAACTCCCTTGTTTCCAGGGAATTCCGCACGCACAGGTGACGGTGTGGGAGGGACAGCGAGGCCGCCAGTCCTGCCTGCTGTGCCTGTGCACCTCATTCCAGGGAACAGCACCACCTCCCTGCACACAGCCCTGCGGATGTCGGGGCCAGCCAAAAAAGCCTCCCAAAGCGACCCATTTTCCCGGGCAGCTGCACCTCCTGCTCCCTTCCCCTTCAGCCGCCCCAGCACTCCTGCTGCTGCATCAGCTGCTCTTCCAATCTGCCTCCTCCCTGACGCAGCAAAGGACTCCTTGAACTTGGAAAACCGGAATTTTCGGTGACAAGAACTGCTCTGTTGGTACAACAGTCTGCAGCGCGGCGCGGCGCTCCCCGTCCGGCCCGACGCCGCACGGATCCCGGTCACTGCTCCTCCAAGGACAGCCGGCACCGCCCGTCCTGCGCCGTGTTGTACGACTCGCAGCTCTGGCACTTCATGCCCAGGAGGTGGAACTGCACCGTGGAGCGGGCACTGCAGTCGTTGCAGAGGATCTGCACGCACACAGGGAAGGGAGGGAGAGGCTGCAGCGCCGGCAGCGCGTGTATGCAAACGGGAATGATGAGCGCCCGAAGCCTACGCGTGACTTTTCCTCATCATTCCCCTCCCCTTGGGCCTGGCTTCTGATCCAGCACACGTCCCTAGTGCCCTCTGCTGCCAGTAACTCCGAGGCACAGCTCCATGAAAACCAGGCGAGGGTGCAAGGCCAACCTCTTACCTCCACCATCATGTTCTGGTACTCCGTGGGCATGGGCGTCTGTGCCACTTCATTGTCCAGCTGGCGCCAGTACCTGGTCATGTCCAACGCTGAGTGCATGCACAGGGGGCACCTGTAGCCTCTGGCAGAAAGAAGGGGAAATGCCTAAATCAGAAGTGAAGTGAGGCCATGAAACGAGTCCATTCGTAGGGACAAGTTTCATATCGTACCAGGCAAACAAACACCACGAAACAGCAAAGAGAACTGTTCAATCAAATGCCCTTTTATCCCTTTAAATTATCTCTTTAGGGAGCCGTCTTTAAGTTAGTTGGTACAGACTCGGCATCGTGATTTTTACCTCTTTAAGCAGTGTGTTTGGACTAGGACAGTATCGAGAGGAAAGAAGTTTGGAAATACTTACTCCTTCAGCATTTCGTCATAACACGTTCTGAAAAGGAAACACAGGTCAGTAAGAAGAATGGAATACCGACAGGTAACACACCTGGACTGCACAGAGGGAATATAGCCACTCAGGTATCCCCTAGGTAGAAATTAAAAATACCACTAGGCCAAGAGACAGGAGAGCTACACACTGTCAAAACTGACTGAGAAGGAAGACAACGCCCCTAAAGAAAATATTTCCTGGTGAAACAGACTGTCCCCACAATGCAGGTCCCTCAGAAACCAGCTGCAAGCAGCTGAATTACAAAAATCAGCTGATACAGACTGGATGCTGCTGAACCAACACCCAACACAATGCAGCAGATAGTTCCCTTTCTCAGGTGCCTGCTTTACCTGTGAAGAAGGTGACCACACGGCAGAACATGGGCTCCAACACGAGATGTGTGAATATCCTGTTTGGAGGCAAATATAAGACCAAAGACAAGAAAATTAGGTCAGACACAGTCAAAAATAGGGCCACACAGTTATTCAGGAAATGAAAAGAAGCTGCTCACCTCCAGACATATTGGACAGTCCTGCCTGGAGACATTTTCAATACACTTTGCAAATGAAAAAGAGAGAAGAAAAAGTTATTCTGCTGTACAGTTTTCTGGGTTTTCTTATATTGTGAAGTTCCACTAGGTAAAATTTCTTATGTCTTCCATTAGTGGAATCTCTGTGGGCTGTTAGGTGAATTTGGAGAAGGAGAACCCCCCGCTCTCCCTGCTCCTGTGGCCTCAGACAGGGCTGAGGCGCATCCAGCTTCACGCTCACGGTGTCACTTTTTAAGATACAGAGGTGAGCGGCGTATCCTCACCTTGTGCTTTCCTTGGAGACTCAGGCTCAGGCACAAGTTACACTTGGAGCAGTGGAAGAAATCCTCCTTGGGGCCAATCCTGCGGAGAGAGGTGTCAGGGCAGGGCCGCTCCCCGCGGAGCCGCGCCCGCCGCCCGCCCGCACGCACCTGCAGATGCCACACTCCTGGCAGTGGTACTGCTTCTTGTCACGGTCAAACAGGTGGCAGATGTCGCAGTAGTACTCCCCAAAGAGGCAGTCACAGCCCTCACAGCGCTGCTGGGCCTGAGGGGACAGGAGCACCCTGAGTGCTGCAGACAGTTCCAGGCTCCCAGTGAGGCACGGAGCTCCTGGAGCAAGGTCCGAGAGCTGGGAAGCTATCGACAGACTGGAGCATCTCTCTTATGAGCACAGGCTGAGGGAGCTGGGCCTGACCAGCCTTGATAAGGGATGGATGAGGGGATCGATCTATCAGTGTCTGGAGGGATGTGGAAGGTGCCAAGAGGATGGAATCAACCTCTGCTCCGTGGTGCGCAGAGACAGGTCAAAAGGCAATGGGCAGAAGCTGATATACAGGCAGTTCCACCTCAACAGGAGGAAAAACGTCCTTGCTGTGCTCTGGAACAGGCTGCCCAGAGAGGCTGTGGAGTCTCCCTCACTGGAGACATTCCAGAACCGCCTGGACACAACCCCGTGCCATATGCTGTGTGATCACAGAATACCCTGAGTTGGAAAGGGACCCAGAAGGTTCCTCATGCCCAACACAGGACAGCCCCAAGCATCCCACCGCGCTCCTGAGAGCACTGTCCAAATGCCTCTTTGCCCTCTGCCAGGACTGGGGCCGCGCCCACTTCCCCGGGGCGCCCGTTCCAGGGCCTCGCCACCCTCCGGGTGAAGAACCTTTTCCTACTATCCAACCCACACCTCCCCTGAGACACCATCCGGCCATAACCCCGATAATCCGGCTGGAGCAGGGGGGCGGGACGGATGACCCAGCGCGGTCCCTCCCGACCTGAGCCCTCCTCCGCGCCCCCGCTCCCCGGGCCCACCTTCTGCAGGAGGCGGCAGCGGATGCACTGCACCTCGGACACCCGGAACCGGTCCAGCTGGTGCTCCTCGGCCCCGTCGTGGCACAGCCGGCACGGGTACAGCTTCCCGCAGCACGGGGCCTGGGAAGGGAAGGACACGGCATGGAGCGGGGCACGGATCGGCGACCACCCCTGCCCCGGCACGGCCGCCCCCCGCTCACCCACCCGCAGCCGGCAGCCCCGCCGGTAGTGCTCGCATCCCTGCTCGGATCCCTGCTCGCATCCCGGCTCCAGCCCCGGCTCGCATCCCTCCGGCCCCGCCGCCGTGGCCATGGCCGCCGCCCGGCCCCGTTCCCCCGCTTCCGCTGCCTCACAGCCGGTTCCGGAGGATTGGGAGCGCTCAGAATAGCCTCCGCCCCCTCCCGCCTTGGGCCTTCGTGCTCCTCTGCTCGCGGGAGCCTGGTTGGACTCGCAGGGGAGCTCAGGAGATCAGCCAGCCCAAGCTCCCTGCCAAGGCAGGGTCACCCAGAGCAGGTGATACAGCACCGCGTCCAGGTCTTATATTAGACTTATTATATAGGTCTGGGAATGTCTCCAGAGAGGGAGACTCCACGAGCAATCACAGAATCACAGAATATACCGAGTTGGAAGGCACCCATGAAGGATCATCCGGTCCAGCTCCTGGCCCTGCACAGGACACCCCACCGATCCCACCAGGTGCCTGGCAGCCTTGTCCAAATGCCCTTGAACTCTGCCAGGCCCGGTGCTGTGACCACTGCCCGGGGGAGCCTGTGCCAGTGCTCCGCCACTCCCATGGAAAGAAGTTCTAGAGGAAGCAGAGGGGAGACCTCGCCACTGTGCACAACTTCCTCCCGAGGGGAAGTAGAGGGGCAGCACCGATCTCAGCACCGTGGTGACACTGACAGGACCCGAGGAACGGCTGGAGCTGGGCCAGGCTGGGTTAGGTCGGGTATTAGGAAAAGTTCTTCACCCAGAGCGTGGCTGGGCACTGAACAGGCTCCCCAGGGCAGTGGTCACAGCACCAATCTTGTCTTTGGACAAAGCTCTCAGGCACCTGGTGGGATCCTGTTGACACCCACCTTGGAGATACTTGCATGGACTGATGAGATTCCTGCTGTCTTCTGCTCTCTAGACTGAGCAGGCCCACCTCCCACAGTTTCCCCTCCTGAGAGAGATGATCCAGACCCCTCACCATCTTTGGCCTCTGCTCCTCTTTCTTGACCTGTGGAGCCCAGAACAGAACACTCCAGATGTGGCCTCACTAGGGCCAAGTAAAGGATCACCACCCTGGACCTGCTGGCCACACTCTTCCCCATGCAAAACCTTCCCCTTAAACCTTTCCCCAACTTCCACCCAACCTTCCCCCAAAAACCTCGGCTCTTCCCTCCCCAAACCTTCTTTTCTCCCCCTGCATTTGCCCATGGCTACCTGACTGACTGCTGTGGCCAAGTGGAGCATCCACTATGGGGACAGTCAAGCCTGGAATTGGAAGATCTTTTTATTTACAAATGAAATGTACATGTCAAGACACAGCATGGAGACAAACCCCTAAATACAACAAGTTCAGACCATATTCTGTCATGATCCATCAATGCAAAAGGCTGTATTTTGTGGAAAAGTAAGTTCCAAAGTTAACGACACCATGTGAGTTGTGACAGGTGATGGAAAACAGCTGTGAGAAACACAGGGACAGCCCAAATCTGACCACAGACAAACTAAAGGCAAATAAGCAAAAATTGTTTCCCAACAGTCGAGTTTTACTGTCCCATTCTCCTAAGGGACATGAAGGAACGATGACTTGAGTTACTGAGACATTCCATGTGTCACCTGCATCACAGCTCAATATTCCACAGGGATACTCCTTCCCTCACCATCAGCAATAGTCAGACAACATTCCCAGATAAACACCCCAAAGAAAACTGCCCAAACATGGGGTCAAAATGTGAAGGGAAAAGGAACCTAAACCAAAGTGACAAGTGCATCAGCAAGGGTTTCAAGGGAACAGCTGCAAATTTGCACATCTTAATATTGTATTTCTTGCACAAACGTTGTCTCCACTGTCAAGGCAAAGGTGCTTTTCAATCCAGATTAGGCAGCCCACCAAAATATGAGAAGTTTGGCAGCTGCTTTCGTCACTATTCATTGAAAAAGAAACCCCTCATGCGGGCAGCAGCTGGACAAAAGCAAGCCCAGCTTCCTTCCGAGTCCTCCAGAGCAGCTCCTGCCCTTGTCACACTCCAATGACCACTACTCTTCTCAGACAAGACCTGGCCCTAAGCCAGAAAGTCAACATTCCAGGGGCTTTTTGCATGCAAGAAATCCAGCAGCAGTGGCAGTGCAAGCTCTGTCCTCAGCCTGGACCCGAGCCACTTCGGTGGCAGCCTGCTGCACCAACAGGAGTAAGGGATCCTCCTCTCCCCTGCAGAGACCTGGCAGCTTTAGCCCCTGGAAACTCAGACGGATTGTTCCCACTGTTCAGCCATCTGCATCAAGGGGAGAAAAGGAGAATGACTCTGGACTAACAAAACACAGAGGTGCTCCCTGGTGAAAGGCTTCCTTTGTTTTCATTTCTTACACATCCTTACCTTGCTGAAGCTGTGCACTTTACACCTCTGTGTTTCACAGGTCAGAAAACTTGAATTGTTTTTTCCCCTCCTCACATGCAGGCAGCCAGTTTCCCCTTTTTTTGTTGTTCTACCAGCTTGCTCAACCCCCCCAAGTTAATGAACTGCTTTGTTTCCAACCCCAGTGCCCAGCACCTCAGCTCAGGAAAATGATTTACTGGGCACAGCAAGCTGTGCACTGCCCTCGGTAAGAAGTCTGTCATAGCTGTGTGTCCTGACCAAGAAGGTGAAGCATAGAAGAATTTTCCTATTGCACTTCCCATCCCTAGCTAAGTGTTCACAAAACCATCCATTTGGAAGCCACCAGAAGGCTACACAGCAAAGAACTGAAGCCCCCCAGCAGGCTACCCAGCAGAAATGAAAGCCCACCTTTTACAGGCAGGTGTGACCATCTCCCCAGGGCTAGTGCTCAACCCTCGGGAAGTTGGCTTCTGATGCATCCAGCATCAAGGTCCCTGACAGCTGTAAATTGGGAGAGAAAGAGACAGGATCAATTTCCAAGTGTAGCATAAACAGAGAAGACAATCAGAAGCAGCCTTCTAAAGACACATGCAATGCCAACACCTAACCCAAAACAAATCTGTTCTTTGGTCAAATCAGGCTTCCAAAATGCTCCCGCAGTTTAAGACTTATGATCCCAAGGCAAATTCTGCTCCTTTAAGAGTCAAACTGGAATTCTGTGGGCCATGCCGTTGAGAAAGTCACAAACCAAACAAATACAGAGCAGCACAAGCTACTTTATTGCCTTGGTACCTGCTGTGAAGCCAGACTTGAGTTATGACGGTCGATAGCAGCGAGGGAGGGGACTCGGGGCTCTGTAAACCTTCTGCTTTCCTTTTTCAGAAATCTGTGGTGCCGAGCTGAGAAACACAACCAAGGCATGCCATGTTAAGGGAGTGGGAGCTGACACACTGCTTCCTGACACTTGTTTGGTACCCAGGTTTTATTTAGAGGACCTCAGAGTTCCTACCTTCCGCTCCTCTCAGCTCGGGGAGAAGATTTAGTTCTGGCAAACGCACATCTGCCTTGGGGGATTCCCATTTTTTCTTATTTGCCTGAAGGAGAGGTTTTGCATTAGTAACCTGTATTCGAGGGCATAAGGACAGCTCATGAAAATACAGAAAAAAATAAAGCTGTTTTCCATCTTGGAAACAGCAGTAACACAGCAGTGTTCTGATATAGTTGGAATTTTTACAAGAGTGAGACAAAAGATCTGATGTGTGTGAAGGAATGCAACCTGCTCAAGTGTTATTTATACATAAGCAATGGAAAAGCAACATGAAAATAAAAACAATCATCTAAGTGAGGCTGCTTTCAGAGAGATAAAATACAGCACTGGGAGAATGGCTGGGTTTAGTTATCTGGAAAAAAGCAAATGCTCCTGGCTGGCACAGTAATAATCATGCCTAGGTAGTGAGAGCAGAGGAAAACTTTCCATTTCACTTGTTTTCCTTATCAATTTTTAATGCATTTATGACATAACTAAGTAAGGCCCTGGCCACATTAAATCCACACCCTCAGTTCTGCTTCAGTAGCATAGCACACATGGTCTATCTTTCCTGGCCAGGCAGGAGACCATGGATATATTCCAAATCTCACAGATATCCTGTGCTGGACTGCTTCCCTCATTTAAAATTGTTTTCCAACAAAAAATATATTTTATGTAAGAACTACTAGCAAGGGCTAGCTAACAAAAAATCTGCAGAAAAAAGGGGCAACCAAACCAGTATTTCTAGTGGGGAGACATGGTGAAGGATGGATCAGATGGAGTTCTTGAGAACACAACACACCATTGAATTTATTTTTGCATGGCTAGGGGGGATCAGACAGACAGACGACTCACCGGTGTCAGGCTGACGTTGCAACGACCCACTGGAGAAGGCTTCCGTGCCTTTAGCAATGGGTTCAAGTATTTTTTACTCTTTTCATCAAGTCTGAAATCAAAAAATGCCCCAAAGTTGGTATTAGCTGGGCTAGCACAGCGAATAAAAAGCAACAAATGCAAGGTTATCCCAAACCCCACGTCTCACATTCCCACACGGTCACCCTGCAGCTCCCTGGTCACCTGGACATCACAGGAATGATGGACACAAGCTTTCCTAGCTCTGCTCCCATACCTGTAATTAAGGTTGCTGGGCCCACAACCCGTGCCAAATGTAGGAGAGAAGTTCTGGTTGATGGGAGGGATAAATGTGCCCGGGCTCTTGGCGTAGTCCAAGTTGCTGTTGGAATCTCTCAGGTTGGTCTGAGGGCTCAATTTAAATGGGTTGATGGCGCTGTCGTAGGGGAAGCCCAGCTTGGAGGTTTGATCTGCTTTCTCTGCATCAGCTTTACAGGGCTTGGTCTTTATCAGCTTCCCATCTTTGCCCCTTGGGCCCATTCTGAAATCCTGTTTGGGAAGATAAACATCATCTTTCCTTACCATCGTGTTAAAAAAATGCAGTTTACAGCAGTGCATGCAGGAAAGAAAAACCACATCAGAAGCCAACACGTGGCATGATTCTGCAAGAACCTAATGGAGATGGAATTGGTTTTGTTAGAAAATCTCTGCTTTCCATCAAACAGGAGAAAACTTGTCAGGGTTCCAGCATGCTCTGTAAATAAGTCACTTGAGACTGGAATCAGAAGTGATGGAGGAAAAAAAGCTGTATCCTGTGTCTCTTCCGAAGAAATGAAATTAAAACTCATCTCAATGTCATCTGAAAGTCACTCTAAACCGTCCTTGGTATCCAGTTGAAAGGAAAATTTTTAATTTTGGAGACAGGGCTTTAAAACAGGTTAACAGCAGCATAAATCATGACTTATGCTTCCCAAGTGATTCCCCCTCCAGCTCTGTATTGCCAGGAACTGCACCACTGTGTAGTTCACCTGCAAGGGACTGGCCCAAGAGCCACTTGCTGCACACACCTGAGCTATTTCCTAGGAATTTAAACTGCCTCACCTATGTTACAAACAATGATTTTAAAAGATGACCGAGAAAAAAACCAAACCAAACCAAAAACAAAAAAACAAAACAAAACTCCACAAAAAAACCAAACAAACACAAAACAAACAAAACCAAACAAACAAACAAAAACAACACAACAAACCAATCACCAAAAAAAAGAAAACACACCAAACCAAAAAAGAGGTTTGGAAAACACAGATGGACCAACCTGGACGCTGATCGTTTTTCTTCCTTCTAAAACATCACCTTTGTCCCTTTTCCAGATTTTAAGGTTCTTTTGGAGCTGAAGGTCTCTGGCATCTTTCTGGATCTTTTGTTTAAGCTCCTGAGTAAATCTACATTCCAAGTAAGGAGAAAGGAGAAAAAAAGTAATAAAAGGGCTTCTGTTTATCTTCATATCATCATCAGTTGTTAAGCCTAGGCTCTGATAGCCTTTTAAGTAGTCAAACAAACTGTGCCTTTTAACTAATGAGAGGCCAAATGTAATGTATACATTAAACTAAGTAAGATCTTCAGCACGCATTTTTCACAATACAGCAATAAAGGTGTTTGCATCCCAGTTTGGTGCAGATGCAGAGAATGAATATAGGGTAAGACTGCAGTACCCAATATGGTGTGCCACTTAGGAATTAATGTCACAACAAGGTAAATGTGCCACTGCAACGTGTTCCTTTCCAACTGTTCCCCTGTTTCCAAGAAGGTCAAGCCAAAACAAACTGAGACATTCAGCAGCTGTCAGCTCTGCAAACCCACTGAGCAGTCTTCAAGCACAACTGCTTCACTTCTTTCTAACCTGAGCCTGCAGCGAGCAGGAAAGGAGCTTTTACCTTTCAGCAAAGCCATCCTTGTTGAAGAAATCACCCTGCAGGAGTTTGGTGCAGGACGGTCTCTTGTCTGGGTCAATCTGCAAGCACTCCTGTCAAACCAATGTGAATGCATGAGGTAAACACACCAGCAATTAAACAAAGGCTTTGGCAATGTCTGAGTGAAAGATCCCTGCAGGACATGCAGTGACCCTTTTGGCCCTGCAGGGCTGAGTGCCCCCATTGCCCTGGACTGGACCTCTGGTATCCTACAGCCCTCCCCAAGCTGCCAGCCCAAGCAGCTGCTCTCTGCATGGGGAGCTGAGAGAAAGGCACTTGAACAGCCCAGTCCTCAGCTGCAGGAGGCGAAGGACAGGGAAACAGAGAAACATTCCCAGGAAACAATCAGTTCATTACCTTGGCTAAGTCCAGAGCGGCAGGAGGGAGCTTGGGATAGCGCTTCTCCAGGGACTCGAGCTCTTTCACCTCAGGCAGCTTCATGCCAGCAAAGAGGGGGTTTTCATAGAATAACTCCTGTTGTCTTGGAATTAAGTTACCTGGAATCATGCAAACAAAGCAACCACATGGAAAAATACAGGACAGTGAAACATTTGAGGGGTGAAAATGCTGGGTCTGCAGTAAGGGCTACAGTCTGGGCTGTTATCTTCGCACCCATCAAAAAAAAACTGAGCCCTTCATTCCTAAGCAAGCAGGAGGAGCCCTTCTTACCCAGGCACTTGGTGATATGGAAGAGCTGGTCGATGTCTGAGTCTCCAGGGAAAAGGGGCTCTCCTGTAAGCATTTCTGTTACCAGGGAGCCAATAGCCCACACGTCCACGGGCCTGGGGAGAAAAACCACCAGGAGGCCAGCTGAGCACAGCTTCATCGCTCCCAAGGCTGAGGCAGCAGACGGAGCGCCCCGTCCGTGGTGCCCAGAGCCCCTCCCAGCCTGGCAGGCCAGACCCACCTGCCGTATTTGCTATCCCCCACCAGCAGCTCCGGGGCTCTGTACCAGCGGGTGGCCACGTAGTCCGTGTAAACTTCCCCGGAACCTGCCAAGGGCCGGGCAAATCCGAAGTCGCAGAGTTTCACAACTCCTGACTGGGAAACCAGGATGTTTTCTGGCTTAATATCCCGATGGATTATCTGCACAGACAAAAGCAAGTCAGGGCAAACTCCCCGTTTTGTAGGTAGCAAACTGACTGGCTCAAAAGCAAAAAGTGTAACTTTGTCATATTCAAGCAGAAAATTACAGGCAAACACAGCAGAACCTCTAATTTCTGACACATTTATTTTATGCATCTCCTTTCCTTTTCAGACAAAGCTCTATCTCTCTAAGTTCAAATACACATAAACACAAAATATATATGCTTCTATCCTAAAATGTATCTATTGATTTTTAGCTGCAGAGCTGATTTCTCGCACATACTTACGTTATGGCTGTGGCAAAAGGCAATGCCTCTTATAATCTGAAACAAGTATTTCCGAACCCTGTCGTAGTCCAGGCCACTGGGAGAGGCCTCCAGGTCATCGAGCACCGTGTGATCCATAAATTCAAACACCAGATACCACCGCTTCTTCCTTTTACACACATCCAGCAGGCTCACCAGATTCTCGTGCCTGAGTTGCTGTCATAAAACAGGGAATGTTCAGTGAGGGAAAACACTTGCTTAGGGCAAAAAAAAAAAAAGAAAATTCACAGGTAATTTTTTTAACTGCAGCCCAGCTGGGACAGTACCAAAAAAATGCAACTTGAATAAGAAGAGGAAGAAAAAGCAGCTGTGTTTTCTAGTTGTTTTGTCGTCGAGTTCCCAGCAGACCAAGAATCCACCTCCAGTTTGTTACACATTTATCACACTCCAACAGAAAAGGCCATGCTACAGAGCACAGTTATTTATTAGCTGGAGCCTGGCAAGGAAACATCACCGGAGGCTGTCTGGAGGCAGCACCAGAGCCCAGGGGTGTGAGCCAGGAAGATGCAAAAGGACTGCAGAACACAGGGAATTGTAGGGGAAGCTCTGCCAGTGTAGAGGCAGTGCCAGCCACCCTGCATCTGTGTCTGCCAATTGAACGTCTGACAAGAGAAGAATTTTTAAAGAATAATCAATAAGAGAAAAAACTCTTTTCCTAAGCCTGATTTATTCCCCACACAGCGGGGGACCTGAAGAGGTTTTGCTGGTTTCAGACACAATCCAATTTCTGCCCAAACTCGAGAGGAAAAAAAAAAAAAAATTAAAACCAAAGATTCACAGGGAACAAGGGAAGGAACTACAAAGAGACTAAACCTCCAGGTATTTATTTCCCCTGTGAGAGGTCACCCTTCCTGAGCTGGATATGCAAATGTTCCCCTTGCTAAGATTCCATTCACCCAGGAAAACCAATTAATTCCCAGCACACCTGGGTGGTGCTCAGTAACTCAGTGAGCCTGGCCAATGGAGCAGGTACAATCCAGGCTCATGCAGATCCATTTTTAAAGGGTTTGAAGGGATAATGCTTGGAGCTGCTGGCTGTGTCTCAAGCTCCAGCACACACATTTCTATTAACTCTAATTGTATAGCTCTTGCACTAACGGCAAATATCACCTTTTTTTTTTTTCTTTTTTTTTTTTTTTTTTTTTTTTTTTTTTTTTTTTTNNNNTTTTTTTTTTTCCCTTTAGTGTACAGGAACTGTAAGCTGGCAGATTTAGGAAGAGACAATTTAGGCAGACAAGAGGACAGGACACAGGTTTGCCAGTATTCCCACCTCTGGAACACCCCACATCACCGGAGCAGCCTGGATGCACTCTGAGTGTAATTAGATTTTCCTTCTTATTTTCACCAAACACATCATCTGTGCCCCTGTGTTTAAAACCCCCACATGTGCCCGTGCACAGGGACAAGCATTGCACATGGGACAAGCACTCCCGTGGGACACAGGAAGCTTCTCTGGACAACCTGTGCCAGTGCCTCACCACGCTCACGGGGAATCATTCCTTCCTAATATCCAATCAAAGCCTACTCTCTTTCAGTCTGAATCCACCCCCCCTTTCACCACAATACTGACACCAGGCAAATCCCACACTCCAACAGCAAAGGACACTCAACCCACCGCGGGGCTACACATGGGGAAACATGGAAACTCACAGGAGTCCTCCCCCAGCCTCTTGCCTGCCGCCAAGGTGCCAAGAATAAAAGAAAACAAAGGAAAACTTCCCTAGAAGCATTTTCCCGTCTCAGGTGACACCGGCAGCCCCCAGCCCGCTTAGTGCCACACACCCAGGCCCCCATCCAGCCGCAGGCTCTCGAAGGTCCGCGTTTCTCCTGTTTTCAGCGAATTCCCGGCAGCACAGGACAGGCACCCGGGACAGGAGGCCAGCTGCCAGCAGGAGGCAACAGAGACCGCGGGCCATTCCCTGCGGAAGGAACACCGCCAGGCTTTTCCCAGCCAGCATTCACAGCAGGTGACCCCAGCGCAGCGCTCCGGCCAAGGAGCAGCGGCTCTGCAAGGCTGCGGCACAAGAGGCTCCGTGGGCCCGGCACGGCCCGGGGCGGAGACCCAAGGGCGGGCCCCTCTTGGCCTGGGCTCTGCGGGTGACCGGGGGCCGGCAGCCGCCCCGCTGCCACACAACCCCAGCCAGGAGAATTGAAACGCAACGCCTTCGGAGTTTAAGCACAAAACTGCCGGGAAAGGCGCCCCGCCAGCCGCACCTTGAGCAGCTTGATTTCCCTCAGGGCGATTTTCCTCACCGCCGCGTCGTCGTCGCCCTCCAGGAACTTCTTGACGGCCACGATCTGCCCGCTCTCCCTGTTCCTGCACTTGGTCACCACTCCGTAGCTGCCTTCCCCCACCAGCCCCAGCACCTGGTACTTGTCCATGGCGGCGGCGGGAGGGCCCGGGCCCCGCGGCAGGGGCCGGGCCGGGATGCAGGGACAGCACCGGGATGGAGGCACCGCGCACGGCCGCCGTTCCCCACCCAACGCGCCGTTACCGCGGCAACGGCCCGCCGTAAAGCGCGGCCGCGCCCCGCCTGTCGCGAAAAGCGCGTGTGGCAGCTTGCTCGGCTTATGAGGAGTAAGGCGGCCTAATAAAGTATTTTAAGAATTAAAAAAAAAACCTAACTAATAAAGTGTTTTTAAGAATAAAATGTGCTGAAGGCTGCTTTCTTGAAGCCGCGCTAAGCAACCTTGTCTCTTGTGCGGTGGGCCGAGCGACACGTTAAAACCCCAGCCTGAATCCATGCAATGACTGCTCCCTGTGCGGCTGGGAAGCTGCTGATGGATAAGCCGTGAAAAAGGGCGGAATAATTTGGTTTTGGATGTCTGTGCCGGTGGCCTTACTGTGCAGCTTACCTTAAACAAACCTAGCAGTGTCTGTGCATGTTATTTGCAACTTAACACCACGCACAGAACCTGCTCCCTTCGAGAGGAAGGAGAGCTGAAGCATCCGTGTGGGTTTGCTGATGGAGGCTTCATCCAGCATAGTCTTAATCCAGCATCCCCTTGTTCTTTCCATCCAGTGGTGGATGCAGCAACCCATGATGGTCTTCTGCTGACTTCTCATGTTCTGGGCAGGAGTGGCACAGCAGGACAGGTGTAGCAAAATGCCACCAGGCACAAACAGCAGAAACAAAGGCATTCCGCCTGGGTATTCCCGACATTCCTGCCTCGGTTTGGCGGCCTCTCTTTCACAGCTGAGGGTACTGTGGAAAAGGGAGGTGTTCAATTTCTCTGAAGATATTTATGAACGCCTGTCAGGCTGGAATACTGCAACATTCCTCTTTGGGAAGGGAGCAGTATACACCTTGCCCAAATGTCGATTTCCTGGAAATCAGTGTGATGAGGAATCATCTATCCCAATAACATTTTCTGGAACCTTCACTGTATTCCTCCTGAGTCACGTCGATACGCATCACCCTCTGTAATTAATTCCTGGTTGCTTTCATGTCTCCCTCACCCTCATTCTCTCTCCCCACATGCAATCACAGTAATGCACCTTTCCAGGCTGACCTCACATTTCCAGGGGAAAAAAACATGGGAGTGTGGTTGGCAGTGATTTATTATATTCCTCCTACCTTCTACAGCTCATCACTATTGTAGCAAGTAGCTCCTCTGGGTCCTGGCATCCGTCCCGCGCTGCTAATGGAGAGCTGACTTGGAATCCAATTAACTCTTCCACTGCTGAGATACTTTTGGATCTGTTAAAAAGGAAGGAGCAAAGCACGTCTTTCTAATGACACCATTAACACACCACGGGCAAAGGGGAATGGATTCAAACTGAAAGAGAATAGATTGCATATTCTATTAAAGATTAGGGGGGAAAAAATCCTCTCTGTGAAGGTGGAGAACCCCTGGCACAGGTTGCCCAGAGGCACAGCTTGCCCCATCCCTGGAAGTGTCCCAGCCCAGGCTGCAGGGGGCTTGGAGCGATCTGGGATAGCAGCAGGCGTCCCTGACCATGGCAGGAGGGTGGAATGAGATGGGCTTTGAGGTCCCTTCCAACCCAAACCATTCCGTGATTCCGTGTTTCCACGTGTCAGCGTGGTGCTGTGATTTTAGAAGCCAGAGAGACCAAGGAACGCGAGGAACCTCGCTAAACCGCTCGGGGCCCGTGCTCCAGGTATTCCCAGCACTGTTGCTGCCTCGATGGCACTGACCCGCTCCGGGCTCCGTAACTGCGGAGACACCCCCTTTCCCCCCTCTCTCATAATAACAGGGACCTTGAACGGAATTCCTCTCCTTCCAACCGCGATTACTCGGCGATGCCTCCTCATCCTGGCCCCGGCACACCTTCCTCCTTTTCACCGCCGCGGCCACGGGGGAAGCCCGTTTTGGGGCGGGATCCTGCCGGGCTGGGACGGTCCCGGCAAGGGGCGGGCTGATGTGGCCGATGATGCCGGTGCCAGGGGCGGTGCCGCCGCTCCTTCGGGGCGAGCATCGCCCGCCCCTGCGCAGCCATGAGGCTGTGCCGGCCCTTTGTTCCCGGGGGTCCGCGGCCGCCCCTCCCGACGGCCGGGGCGGCCTGAGCCCGCCGGGAGGCAGGAGGAGCTGTGTCCCAGCAGGATGCGATGGGGAACTGCTGGGCGCAGTGGTGCTGCGGGCTGTTCTTCCGGAGGGATCCCGGCCGGATCCAGCGCGGCGGAGGGTGAGCAGGAGCCGCGGCTGCTCCTTCCTTTCCCCTCCCCGGGGCGGGGAGGTGCCGGGGCCGCCGGCTCCGCCTTCCCCGTGGGGCAGGAGGGGGTGACGGGGTGGGGAGGGATGCGGGTCTGGGTGCGCCCGGTGGCCCGGGCCCGGTGCCGTCGGGAGCCCCGGCATCCCGGGCGGATGGGGGAGCCGGGAGCCCGGCGGGCTGGGGATAATGCACTTCCAGGGTCACCGGCCCCTCAGCCCTGCCAGCGCCGGTGTTTTTCCGGCAGGAGATGCTTAGGGAGAGGGTTTTTAGGTCAGTTGCCAAAAGCCGTGCAGGCGGCCGTGCTTGTGCGAAAGATGGAAAAACACCCGGTTTTCTGCAATGTGATCTCGTCTTCTCTGTGAGTCAGAGGCTGGGACGCTGTTGGGATAAATCAGGAGCAGAATGGTTCAGACGAATCCTTATCTCTTGGAAACGTGTAACAACCTGTTTCATTCTGCCACAGCCAGATCATGGAAAAAGCACTGAGCGAACAGGAAACGCTCGGGGTTTTTCCATGTACTGACCGGCACTGGATACCTGCACATCACCTGGTTTTGATGCATTAGGATAGAAATCGCTCTCAGCAGATATGCTGAGTATTTTACATGATGCAAGCTGGTGGCCTCTTACTTCACATCAGCTCTGGCAGGCGAGTCCCACCTTCTCAAAGGCCTTCCAGACAAGCTGCTTCTCAGAGACACGGGTGAAAAACCAGGGCAGAGCACCTAGAGGATACCTGCTTGTATTTTTAGCACTCCACCCGAGGGGCTGAGAACACCCCCAATGCCTTGACAGCTGGCACTGAAGTATCAGGTGGAGAACACCGGGGCAGTACTTGAAAGGTTCTTCCCGCCCCTGTGTGTTTTGCTTAAGTCTCCTTCCACAGGTCAATGCCGCTCTTTTTAGCAGCCAGGGTAGTGACAATCCCTGCATGTGCTAGTCCAGAATCAGGCTGTCCTTGCCAGGGAAACCATTCCTGCTGCCTGCTGTTGTGTTGGCTAGTTGTTCCAGGTGTTGCACAACCTGCAGAGAAAGTCTTAGGCACAAGAAGTGCACGGAGAAGTGCTGGCCTGTGTTTCAGATCAGATTTGTTTTCCGGGTGTGGTGGTGGTTTATGGAGCGGTATCAGAGTGTTGAGGTCATTCTCCTTCCACTGAGCAGGGAATTGTATCAAAACCAAAACTGTAAAATGTGTCTTGCTATAAAGTTTGCGGGTTAGATTGATACCACATTGTCTACATTTGGCTGTTTCTGGAACACCATAATGTAAAAATGCAGCTTATCAACTTAATGATTGTTTTAATCACTCAGATCCCTCCCCCCCGCCCCAATTCATTATTTTTAGATGCTCCCAAGATTTGTCTGTGAGAAATAAACTCCTAATCAAACAGCTAAGTATAGCGTTTTTATTAAGTGTTTTAATATCCTGCAAGATTATAAGTTGCCTTGGCTGGGAATTGTGCTTAATATATATGGATAGATGGAGTATGTATATATATATGGAAAGTTGGTCTCCTTAATAGCTTCAGATCTTGGAAGATTAATCTGACTGCCTCTGTAGGTCCTGTGACCTGTCAGCTGAATGGTTTTCTCTAGGAGCTATCCAACCAAAAGGATTCTCAAGTCTTAGAAAATAATGGAAAAGTGGAGCTTAAAGGAGAATTATACAAGGCGTGAACATTTTCACAGGTTGCTGATACTTCACTTTAAGTTTTGTACAGGGATGAAGGCGATGGGTCTTCTGTTTGTGTCCATAATGACCTCAAACCACTACTCAGAAGTAGTCTTGGGGTTTATGGGCTCAAACTCTGAGTCTGAGTTTTTGTGGGCTCAAACTCTGACACAGAATTAGGTTTTCTGGGACTGAGTCCCTGTTCAGCAAGCAGCTGAAAGAGTAGCTCTTCCTAGAGCTGGCACTGCTGTTGGGCTGTTTGTGATGACACTTATGGAGCTTGCACTGCTTTTAGTTCACTTTTCAGTTCTAGCAACTAAGCTGACTGCAGCTCAAGTGTCTGGGAAGTTGGAAGTAATTTACCTAAAGCCTGGTGCTGCAAACTGGAATTACACGTTTGTTAACAGCATGGACAGCCCCCGGAACAATTTCCTGCTACAGTGTTATTAGATGAGATTCTTAATGGCGTTGGCTCCTAGACACCAAATTCCGGAGAAAAGTAGCAGTGAAATTGCCCTAAGTGTTCGTGCCACGTGTCCCAATTATCCTTGTCACGTCGTGCATGATTGCAGGTGGCCTTTCCTCTCTGGTTTCACAACAGTGAATTCTCTGGGAAAGGTTCTTTTAGTGGCAGGAAAGGTTGTGCAACAAGGAACCGGTGGGTCGTGCAACAAGTTGCCAGGGGAGACAGAGTTCCCTAAAGTGGCTTCCAGAGAAAAATGAGATGGAGGAAATAAAATAGTTCATGCTTTGGCTGGTGTGTTGCTTTTGTTATTGTCAGAGTAGGTGTTGGTTGCAAGTGCTGAACGATCTTTTCGTGCAAGGATAGAAATCCCTGAGGGCCTGGGTTTATTCCTTGTCCCCGTCAGCGCTTGCAACTGGAAACCCTGGTTTTTGAAACAGTTCGATGAAATGGATGTTGTACTGAGGAGTGTTTACCTTAGAACGTTCTTCTGGACGGCAGCCAGACCTCCTTGGCTAGGTAAAAATGTATTCAGGTAACTTGATACTCTGCTGGGTTTTGTAGAGGACAGGGCTAACTGCCCTCTGTAAAAGAATGAAAATAAAATAGGAAGAATTCTGAATAAAGAGTCAAAGAAGAAACCAATTCCCTGCATAAAATTGGAGCGTGATTTTTTTGGTTGTTGTTGTTGTTGTAGTTTAGAAGTATTGCCTTGACCTCTTGTTGGATGTTTCCCTCTGAGGCTCAGCCTTCTGGATGTGCCAAGCTGTTAAAATAAAACCTGTTGTTTAACACTGATGAGGTGCAAGATGCCAGGAAAGAGTTAAGTGCCATGGTGAGCAGCAGCATTTTCAGAAATTGCCTGGAACAAAGTTGTTTGGTTGGTTTTTTTTTCCAGGAAAAAACGTATTAAAGAGCTTGCAGAACATGCTGATAGTCTGTAAATGTCAAGTCCAGCATCCTGACAAATGATGTCATCTCACAAGGGTTTTAGTTTTTCCCCCAGTTCTACAAAAGACATTTACATGCCCTTGCCTCTCTCTGCTGTAGTAGCAGAGACACAGAGCTCCAGTGAATAAGTCAATGTGTTAAATACGTGAAGATTTCATTGTTATTTTAAATTTAACACATTTTAAAATCTGGTTTAAATTCTCAGGCTCGTTTACCTTCTGCTGTGTATTGAAGAGTCTTCTCTGTAGTCTAACTGTAAACTTATTTTTCCAGATCCAAGTATTTTAGGACATGTTCAACAGGAGAACACTTCACTATAGAGGTGAGTACTTCCATTTTTAGGAATTTAAGAAAAAATGGGAAAAGCTGAATCCTAGCAATGCCTTGCAGTTTATGAACACTGCAATGTTCTGGGATATTCCAGCCCAAGCTGATGCTGCACTGGGTGGAGAGTGGTTCTTATTGCACCTCAGAACATTAATGTACCATTTGGAAGGAAGAGAAGTATTTGTGGTGCTCTGATGCTCATCACCAGAACATTCCACACACTGCTTGTTGCATCTCCTCTCTGCTGTGTTGGGGTTTTGCTGCTTGTAGAAGTGCAGAGTATTCAGTTCTTGATTGCAAGATCACGAATCAGATTGCACAAAAAGAATCTGATGGGGTTGCTGCATCTGTAATCTACTTTGTTCCCTACAGAGGCCCTTTCCTGTGACCCCAAATTCTAAGCTTCCAGGACTTTTAACACTTTCCCAGCCTCCAGACATAACTCCTTGTTGCCAAGGGTAGTGTAAGGTTAACCAGGAATAACCTGGTTTACTTTCCCTGAGTGTTCCTGTGCTCAGGAAGTCCTAGAGCAGCCAGACTGCCCCCATTACTGAGGATAACATGAATTATTGTAGTTAATGCTTTGGCCATCGAGAAAGGGGTCAGATGTGTACAGCAGGGGAAATGTGTTTTGGTGCAGAACTTCCCGTTGTGAGAGAGTGTTCCTGGCTCAGAAGTGTGACAGGGAAAAGGAGCTATTGCTCTCCTCCCAGAGTTTAGGTCAATAAGGAGTCTTGCTGTAGCTGCTGACCTCTGTGTCTCTGATGCACTGGCTAGATTTAACATTGCTATACTGAAAACAGTACAGAGGATTTCTCTTTGCCTT
>VWYO01006027.1:180600-192457 GCA_013400275.1 Rhadina sibilatrix | reverse complement strand
TTTTTTTTTTTTTTTTTAACATCCCCTAGTAGTACTTGGGATAGCAATGGTGAGGGGAAAGCACCCAAGTGGCCTCTCTGAAAAGTCATGACCAGGGCAAAACAACAGGTGCTTTTGTTCCATACTCTGCTTTTAGCCAGAGGTCCTGCCTGCTCCTGCCGTGGCAGCTCCATTAAAAACCAGGAGACAGAGAAAAAGCCTCACATTTCGTGTTGTTCTGGGTCACTCCTCTGGGATAAGTGGCCTAAAACCATGGCTCTGCTGTAGGTTGGAGATGGGCTTTGACTCCCTGATGCCCCTCTGGCCACCTCCGTGTGGTGAGCGGTTGCTGTGTGGCTCTGGCTCTGTTCTGGGGCTGTGCTGCACCAAGAAATCCCAAACCTCATTCTGACAAACAAAACTAGAAAAGTTTTTTCTTTGTTTTGTTTTTTTTTTTTCCCCCCCTCCCCAGGATGTTTGCAGCTGAAATGCTCTTCCACAAAGCACTGAGCTTTGGAGCAGGCAGGTGCAGTGGTCACCAAATATGTTGCTCCCCAGACTCCATCTACCCGAGGAGGGATGCTTGGAGAGGATTTGGGAATCCTTATGGGTCCCTTCCAACTCTGGCTACTTCTGCAGGGAGAGGGGGCCGTGGTGGGGGTTTGAATATGAATCAGGAGTGGGGCTTTTCCTGCCTTAGCTGTGTCAGGCACTGGGCTTCACTTTCACCCCTCCTCTGCTTTTTGGGATGCACAAATCTCCATCCCTGGCTGCAGCAGTGTAAATCCATGATGGTAGCCCATTATCCCGGCCCCACACAGGCTTAGGCGGGGCGGGGATTTGTCCTGTATTAATATTAATTTCTCTTCTACCTAATTACTGCAGCTTTCCCTGTAGTGTTACCTCTGCATTGTGGCAGCCAGCAAAGCACCTCCTTGCTGCTGGAGGCTGTTCTTGATCCCATTTCCAAACAGAAGCACTTCTGCTTCGGCTCAGGCTGGGGAAGCTGTGCAGGGGCCAGCTTTTTTTTTTTTTTTTTTTTTTTTCCTTCCCTCCCCTTTTGCCTGCTAATTCGCTGAGACCACCAGAATTTGGAGGACACAGATGTCACTGATAGTTTGCCTAGGGAGCACATTCATGCCCATCTGTTGCAGTCTAGAAGGCTGTTCATATATCCACAAGGCCTTCATTTAATTCTTGTCAGAAAGTAATGTAAATCCAGTTTACCTCAGAGGTCACAGCCAAGATTTATGCCAATGAGCCCCCTGCAATTTACACACACTGTAGTTGTATAGGATGAAAAGAAACCCTTTCATGTTGGTGCATATTAACAAGAAAGCTTGCCTTAGGAGAGGCTTTTTGATTGAGATTCTTCCTTATTTTAATACAGCCAGTTGGGATAGCCAGCTTCACCAAAAGAAAACATCTAATCTTTAAGCCAGAGAAGTAAACTAGCTAACTAACTGAATAAAGCCCCTAGCAAATCTGTTTATTTTTTTAAAACCATCTTTTCCCAAAGAAAGGTAAATGCTCTAGGAAAACACAAGCATGTGTGCCCCGAAATACCCAGGGAAGCTGAATTGGCCTTCTGTGGAAAACGATATTAACTCAATTATTGAAACCTTTGCTAAGTTATCAAGAGCACCTTTTTTTTTTTTTTTTTTTTTTTTTTTTTTTTTTTTTTTTTTTTTTTTTTCTGTTTTAGTTTTTAATCCCTGAAGCTGCCAAATCCAAAAGTAAAGCTGAGCCTGTTATTTCTGACAGGAGGGGCGGGAAGGGCTCCGGAAGGCTCGTGCACAAACCCGCAGGAGGGAGAGCAGCCGAGGGTGCTGTGTGATGTGCATGCTCCCTCTTACCTGCTGCAGGTAAAAACACCAGCCCAAATGTTCCATTGCCCTTCCAAGGGCAGTCTCCTGCAGTTTTTTCAGGAGATTTTCCCTACAGGAAGCAAAGGGAGATGAAATGCCATAATGTGGAGTGAAGGTGAGACCGTAACCCCGACAGCTACAACAGATCTCTTTGTCGTGATTTCACCCCTTGTCTTGATTTAGCAAGAGACTCTAACAGCCTAAAGAGCTTCCCTAAAAATGAGTGTGGCTTCATTGACCACAGGGAAGCCGTGAGTGGAAGGGCCACAGCACAGCAAACCAGGCTGGAGGGAAAAGCTAGCAGTGCAAGTGGTGCAGGTACTTGAACTGAAAATGTGCTGTTAGAGGAGAAATGCTCCCAAGTACTTTGGTTATTAAAGTTGCTTGTAGGAGCAGGCAGAGAAGAGCAGGATACAAGGATGGATCAGGATGTGCCAGCTTGATTACAAAAGGGTTTCAGAGCTGGGCACCTCATTTTCTTCAGGCTCAGTGTAGTTTGAGAGTGTTCCTTTCATTTATGCTGGCTCCGCTCAGAGGGATCCTCCTCCCTTCTCCTCCTTCCTCTTCTCTAGTTTGCCTGGTCCATGGATTTTCCCTTTCAAATGTTTTAGGCGTGAAAATCAGTATCATTTGCACGGTGTCATAATGACCAGAGTGGTTTGGGATTAGGGGACAGGAGAGCAAGGCAGGGCACTGAAAACAGGGCTCACATCCTAAGTTCCAGCGTAACACTTAAAATAATTAAAATGTTTATTTGAAAGTCAAAACAGCTCGGTCATAAATAACTATCTGTTCCTCGATTGATTGCGTCGAGTCCCAACCGAGAGCTCTGGGAATAAGGTTTATTTGCTCCCTGTTGGGATTAATCCATAAATGTAGTCTCCACATGGAACTCATCAGGTCTTTGCTTCCTCTTCATTAGTCTCCCTGGAACTGGAGGGTACCCTGAATAAGGATGAAAATTAGGATAATATATTTTCAGAGAGAAAAGGTCTGGCAATCTCTAATTTGTGTTTCAGGACCGTAATGCTGCGGAAAATTTCCCAAATGATGTTGTCCGAGAAACCAGGGCTTGTTATCCTTGCTGCATTTGAAGTTTGAATGCAGCAATTACATCTTCTTTTTCTTAAAGCCTCCAGAGCTAATTGCGGTCTTAAACCGGCTAGGTTGACTCCCGGGCTTCCTTCCATCCATGGCAGAACTTAAAATTCCTTTCTCTTGACAGATCTTTTGGTCTTCTAGCCCAAGGGCTCTGAAATGTCACAGTATGGCCCATTCCTTATTAAAGAGATCATTTCTCTGTATCCCACCCAATTCTTCCCTCCATCCCCCTTGTTCTCAACCCCAACCCCAATTAGAGGGCAACCACAGAAATTTATTTTCCCACCCCCTGAGACCTTTGTCTCATATTTTTTTCATCATATTTGATGCAAGCAGTTATTTTAATCCAGGCTTCGATCAGAAGTGGCTCAGATTTTTTTTTTCTCTCATCATTTCTGTTTAAAAGTGCCTTAACAATTCCATCAAGCATTTAAAAGCTGGTTTTGCCCAAAACAGGAGTAAAGCAGCTTCCCTGTCACCAAGGAGTGATTAAATCCTCAATCTGATGCAAAATTGTTTTCATTATGTGTTTTCAAAGAGCATTTTTAAGTGCATGCTTAGGAAACATTTTTGCCCGGGCGGTTTTGCAGGCATGCCAGGCTGCAATTTTTACCACTTCAAAACCATCTCCCCTAAAGTGCCACTTGTTAGGATTTAAGGGAACTTTGAGAAAGCTGATTAGTAACCATTGAGAGGGTTCTAAAGGCCTCCAGAAGTTTTTGCTGTTCTGCTCTTGGGGCTTTAGGCTCAGGTCCTGTGTTTTTCCCCAGGAAAGCTGAGTGCCTGGTTATTTCCCCCCTCCCAGCTGTCACTCAGCGCCACAGCTGTCACAAAACACCACTTACAAAGTGGCATCTGTGTAAAGGATGCTGATGTGCTTTAAAGCTCCGTGGTGCATTTTAAGCTGATTTTGTGATGCGAGTCATTGTCCCCCGTGATGGGTCTCAAAAGGCTCTCTGCCTTCTGAGTACTGATGTACAGTTTATTGCACTTTTTCTCTGTGGTCCCAGCACTTCGGTGTTGCTGCTGTGGTAAATCATTATTTTATTACCCCGTGTCCTTGCTGTTTATTCAATTCCTTGGGAAAAAAAAATGTACTTGAAGAAAAATCCCTTGCTTGCTGACATTCATAGATCACTCTTAGGGACCTGGCAGTTTCCTGGTGGGTTAAATCCTCCCAATCCAAGGAAGCCAAGTGCTGTACTTCCACACTAATTTGAGCTTCCCTGCTAAGCCCCGGCAGCTCTTTGTGAGAGTGGCAGCTTGTGTGGCTCACAAAGCCACGGGGCCCTCCCGCCTGCAGTGAAGACCCAACGAGAGCTGGGCTTGAAACTCTGATTTGGGGCTCTGGGCTGTAACACAGAGAAGTGGAGCACGTCCGTGAGCTCCCTTGGATGATCCTGGTGCCAAGTTATTTTTCGTAGAGGGAAATATCCCATTTTTTGCTTGCTTTAGTGCATCTTCACAGCAAACTGTGCTTATGAGCATTTATTTGCAGGCTGCCAGGTGGCAGCTGAGCACAGGCCTTCTCCAGCGTGCTTCTGCACACTCCTGAAGCAGTTCCCAGGCCCCAGTTCCCAGGACTGCTGTCCACAGGCAGGTGTGTACGTGCTTGGTAGTCACTGGAGTGGGGTCCCCGGAAAATGAGATTTTTGAGAAATCAATTACACAAAGGCATGGAGTCTGGGCCAGATGGCAGGGATGCTTCATCCCAACCTGGGAGGTACTCCTGGGACGGCTGCACGCTCCTTCCCACAGGCCTGGGTAATCAGATAAATCAATTAGCAGATGTCAATGCAGTTAACAGAGCAAGCCACACTGGCATAGGTGTGTTTGTGTGACTATGCTTCTCTTTTCCCTGATGGATACCCAGCAACTGGATCAGCTTGTCTAGAGCTGGCAGGGTGGAGCAGGGGGCTCTGCTCTCTGGTCGTTGTTCCTGGGTTCAGAGATCTGTCCCTGGCAGATGCTTAGGGAGAGAGGACCTCTGTGAACTGGGATGTGGGCTTGGACCTTGTGCCATGAGCAAATCCCATTGTTGTGTCCTTTCCTAGCTTCATCTTTGTCAGTGACAGGCAGTTCAGCCCCATCCAGCAAGTCTGGGTGGAGTTCAGGCCATGCTGCAGCTTTGTCCCCAAGCCCTGTCCCTGTCCCCATCTCCTTTTGCTCCTGATGGGAGCCCCTCCATGGGCCCTGTGCCTGGTGCATCACAGGGATGAGATCCCAGCAGCCAGCTGTGCTCAGCTGGCTCACACCCTGCAGAGTGTGGCCCTGGTGGCTCCTACTTGGAGCTGAAAAGATGGACACCACTTTTTAGGTTTTCCTTCTGCTTTTATGCATGCCTCTGCCTCTGGCTGATCTTTTACTTGCTCCCCAGCTTCTCTTACGTGCTTGTGCTCCTTCCTTTGGTCTCCCTTTTACAGCTACTTTTAAAAATTTCATCTTTCTGTGACATTTGTCTGCAGAGTCAGTCAGAGCCCCGCTGAGTAGCTCCTGCCTCCAGGCTCTTTGCTGCTGAATCCCATCTTTTGCCCTGCTCCACCTGCCCTTCCACGGCAGGCTCTCTGATCCTCTCTGCTTTCGCATGAGTGCATCTCTTTTGCCCTCTGCTTTTCAGTCTGGCAGCTTGCTCCTGCTCAGTGCCGTTGGGAGCACAGCCTCTCTGCCACCAGCTCCGGGATCCAGCCATCCCAGAGCCACGGCAGAAAGGGAAAAAAACTGCCTGGATAACGTAGCTGCTAAAATGTGAGCGGTTTCCAGTCAGCACAGAAAACTGTGCCTGTGCGTATTGTCCTTTGCACTCCTCTTCCTCCTTCACTGCCGTAGTGTTTCCCAAATTTTAGGTATGTTTTCACTGAGGCTGTTCCTGACTGGGTTGCTTCAAGCTGCAGGAACAGTTTTCTAACTGAAACCATCATCAAATTGGTGGGGGGAAAAAAAAACCCAAACCCAAAGTATTTATCTTGAGCCTAATTTTCAAAAGCTGCCTGAGTGTCCTGGCAGTTGCTGAGCCAGATACCTGTCACGGAAAAAATGTTGGGGGTTTCCTGCATCACCACTGGCAATGCCCCAAGCAGCTGGAGGACTTGCAGTGGGACATCCCTGGAGAACAGTGGCACGTGGGCTGGCATCCCAGGATAAAAGAGAGGGTCTCCATGGTCTGGGGGATGCACACAGCGTGCTCCTCTCTGCCATTCAGTCCTGGCTAACTGTGTGCGACAGCCCGAGCCCTCCCAGGTGCAAAGGGCTTCGGCACAGCCCCGACAGTCACTTCCCTGCTCGGGATGTCAGGGCTCCGTTGATGAGCCTGTCCTGTCTCCCTGGCACCTCAGGGATGTTCCCCTCACGCTCTGTTACCGGGACCCTGCCGTGATTTCACACACTCCTCTAATAAAGTCCTCCGAGGCTGCCGCGTATTTCCACGTATTTCCCCTATTATTTCCCCCCTGCTTGAGCCTTTCAGATAATTGATGATACTTTAGTTAATCATTTTCCCCCTCCTTTGTTTGCCAGGTACCTCAGCCTTGAAGGGACCCTTTTCATTCGGACCCCGTGCCTTCTCCTAAGTAATTGATCACCGCGCACCCGGGGACGCGCAATTCCCAGCCGAGCGGGATCAGCCCTCATGAATAACCAAAGCGCCGTGGCCCTGCTGCTGCGGGACTGCCAGCGGGCTCTGGACACGCTCCTGGCGGCAAAGGCCGGCACGGGCGAGGGAGAGCAGCGGGAATACCGGCGGTGCCAAGGTGAGCTCTCCCCAGGAGAGGCGGCAGGGCTCCGCCGGCCCTCAGCCCTGCCCTATTTTTCTTCTCCGGGCAGATGAGTGTCAAGAGATGCCGGGATTTCGAGGCCATGAATGGGATGCGGGCTGCAGGCAGGCAGGGAAAGAGGGTCCACTTTGTTGCAGTGAATTGCTGTCAGTTCTAATTTTAGGCTTCAGTAAACATGAGGCTGTAAGGAACAGTTTAGTTCGGGAAGAACAATGCCCAAAAGTTTGCTGATGCACATAAATTTCAGTTATTAAAAAAAAAAAAAAAAGAGAGAGAGAGAAAGGAAAAAAAGGATGCAACTTCTGAATAAGGGCGCATATTTCCTCCCCTTTCATAGGAACTGGGGGAGGGCCCTCTCTGTTTGTCAGCTTCTCCTCATATATTAAAGAGCTCATTGCCCGAATCTTTATCTTGTAAAATGTGTGTGACCTCTATAAGTGGTGTCCAAGGGAAAAGAAAAAAAAAAAAATAACATGAACAACAACAAAAAAAAACCCCAACACACGCACACACACACGCACACAAAAAAACCAACTTTGCAATATCCCTCTTGCAAGGAAAATCCATGCTGGCTAAAGGCTGGAATAAATAAGCAGGAAAGGAAGCAGCGTTTAGCGAGATGTAAAAAGACAGGATTCCTGGTTTGTTTTAATGCTGGCGTTACCTGCTGGAAACCAGCAGCTATCTCGGTATCGCCGCGAAAGGAGGGTTTATTTTATTTCTTAATTCCAGCGGAATTAAGGTTTCCCTTTGCGTGACACATCTGCGGCGCTGCCCGTTTTCCAGCTCGGTGTTAATAATGTTTAGTTTTGCCTTGCTTGAGTGGCTCGGCCATAACGTTAATGTGATCTTTAAAACCCTTTGTTTGTCCCGGGGCGCGGAGCCGTTGAGAATATGTTTTTCCGACCATCCTTGTTCTTGCTGGGAGGTCAGCTGCCTTTTTCTGAAGCACCTAAGTCTGTTTGCGCTGGAGGGTGGCGTGTAGGTTTCTGTTATGGATCCTGGAAGATTTTTCTCTCCTCTGCTTTTGTTCCCGACAAAGGGTACTTTGTTTCCTCGTCGCAAATTCTTTTTAAGTTTTATTACGGCTCCGCGCCAATAGGCTCTTGAACTCCTAATCAGGTAGCTCTTTTTTTCCCCTCATCCTCCTCCCTCCTTTTCTCCTATTAAATACCACAAAGTATGAGAAATAATCAGTTTAGTTCCAGATAAGGTAAATCAGTGCCCTTATAATCACTCGATTAGACACGGTCCTTCAGGTAAACTGCTTCAGGAAATGGGCGATCAGAGCCCGAAGTGCTGCTCGGCCTTTTCCGAGGGCCGTGTTCCCATCAGCTGGAAGAAAAATACCCAGCAGCGGGGTGGTGACAGCGACATTAATAACTGCTGGGGCTCTCTGCCCGGGGAAGGCAGGGCCCCGCAGGTCGGCGGCTCTCGGCTTCGGGGGGACCCTCCCAGCGCGGGGGCCGAGGGGGTTTCCTCGCCCCCCTCTCCTGCCGGGGCTGCCTTTGTTCCCCCCCACCACCCCCGGCTTTCTCAGACCTGCAGCAGGAAGGACTGAAAGCCAAATCCACAGAAATGGTGGGGAGAGGGGAGAGGAGGAGCACGTCCTTATCTCACTTTAGGGGGCAGAAGAGGTGTTGGGTGGGTCTGGATTTCTTCTTCATTTCTTTTTTTTTTTTTTTTAGGCTGGAAATCATTCCAGCCCACTTCTGTGCCCATTTGGCCTTCTTTAATCAACGAGTTCATATTGCCAGTGGTGAGAACAGCTCTCTGTTACAAGGGTAAACTCTTGTCCTTGGAGCTGGATCTTCCCTAGGAAAAGACTTAGGAAGTTCAGTCGTCCCCTTTCTATGTGGGAGATAAGTCCTTCTGTCCATAATTTAGCATTCCTCGTGATGAGATGAATATCCAGGTGGTGGGGTGGATATCTCTGCTCCTGCACTGGTTTTCCGGTGACAAGTGTGAGGGTGGGAGCAGGACCATCAGCTCCCCATCAGCTCTGGCACTCAGGGCTGAGCCCCTTCAGGCACCACTTCAGGAGGATAAGGAAGCTGGGCTTTACATTAAGCCAGGATGTGTAATGGGAAGATTTCCAAACCCCATGTTTCCTTGGGATGGCAACAAGTGAGAAAATGTGGGCTGGAAAACACACTAAAGTTGTAAACTTGACTTTTTGGAAGTGGGCCCTAAATATCCAACTTCCCCTTTCTTCCCAGGAAAACCGTACCTGTAAATGTGCTGCAACATGAGCACCTAATATCCTTTTTATGAAGTTCATTTTCTAGAGTCCCTGCATAAAGGATTGATTAAAAAATACGTAGCGATGCATTTATTGCGCTGCCTCGTTAAAGCGGCGATGGTCTCTGAGCAGGGCTTTTTCGGGGGATTAATGGCCAGAAGGGGCCAGATCTGCAGCTGATCATCACCATTAACCCCATCTGGTCAATAATCTTTGTTAATCCACTTTTATTGGCCAGAGAGCCTGCCCAGACGAGTGGTTAGCACGGCACAGCACACCCACCTCGCCCCTGTTGCAAGGAAAATGAAATGTGGGCTGTGGCTGAAAGGAAGGGACAGATCCAAGCCCAAATCTCTGGCTGCGTGCTCCTAGCAGTTGCATCCTTAGGTTGGATCAGGTTGGAGTTCCAACAGAAGCTGATGGAGTGGCTTAGGACCAGTATGGAGAGGGAGCAGGGCGGGCAAACTGCTCTAGAGCTTGTGCTTAATGTTCATTATAACCTTTTAGATTTCTGTCTGATTGCTGTCTGTGGTCCAGGTTTATCTTCCAGTTTGGAAGTGGCTTTCCAGGATGGCTCTGCCACTGTCACCTGAGCAAGGGGGACAGATCTGCTGTGCCATTGAGCCCGCTGTCCTCTCCTCACACAGGAGAGCAGGTTCCCTCCTGCCTCTTTTGGAGCAGCTCTTCACGCCCGGGCAGCCACCAGCCGGCATGACTTCCTGCTAAAAGCCTTTTTAATGGCTGGGGGCTCCCATTTACCTGGAGGCAGTGCAGCCGAGGGGAACGGATGGCAGGCCAGCTCCCCTTCCCTCCCCACGAGGCTGGTGACAAGGGCTGAGAGCCCTCGGGAGTGACTGGGAGAAGGGAGACATTGCTGTGGCTGAGCCTGCTGCAATCTCCTCACCTGCTCTTTGACCCTTTCAGCCCTGCTTCCTGAGGAGCTGAGGAGCCTTCTGGAGGCGGCGAAGGAAATGAGGTGGCCCTTTGTGCCGGAGAGGTGGCAGTACAAACAAGAGCTGGGCCCAGAAGACAAAACAAACCTGCAAGATATGATCAGCGCCAGTCTCCCTGACTTGCTGGTATGAAGTTCAACACACCTGTGGTGTAAAATGTCCCCGCTGAGGTGAGGTGCTCGGGGGGGTTCACAGGGCAGTTCTGGTTCTGTTTCCACTAAGGTAACGCTTCCCTCTTCCCTCAAGAACTGGAATTATAATAGCATTAAAATGCCAAATGTTCACATAACTTTTTTTTTAAAAAAAAAAACCCCATGAATTTGACAAGAAAGCTGTGCCTTGTTTAATTCTGCTCTGCAAGTGGGTCACGAGGATCAGTCACGATAGTAGGGCTTGCACAATCATCACCTGCTCTTCTTTCAATAAAATTAAGTGACAGAATCCCTTTGAGGACCAAAGCTGGCCAAAACCTAGGCAGGAAAGGCAAGGATTCAGTGTGATTTCTCCTGTGAGTAAAGGATGGCTGTGCAAGGAGTTGCAGAATCCCAAAGATCCTTGGGGAACCCATCCCTTAAGGTGATGAGTTGGAGCTTAAAGATTAGAAAGTGGCGAGAAATGTGGATTGCTTTTTGCTTTGCTGATTTTCCTAGAGACATGTCAGGCATGTGGCAAATAGAAGACACCTTTTTTCCATGGTAAATGTAGTATGTGGGCTAAGGACAGGGATAAAGAGGAGATTTGTGAATTTTATGGGGGGCAGGGTTGTTCCTGTGGCACGCGTCTGAAGCCAACACCATCCCGTTCCTGCCTGTTGTGAACTCCACCGTGGCCAGGAGATCTCAGCTGCCCCAGAGAGTCCTGCCTCAGTGAGGCCAGCAGGTTATCTTTGGGAAGGCCTTTGATTCCTCTGAGCAGCACGGAGCAGTGAGAAGCTCGGCAAAGCCAACTGCAGGGCTTTGGGCAGTGGGAGCCCCAGCGTCCCCACCTGGCAGGGCTCCTGAATTTCCCCAGGGAGGGCGGGGAGTGGCCGCTCCGGGGTATTTATTTTCTTTCTCCCTTTGGTGTGTGTGGCCTCAGACAGAAATTTATGGCGGAGGTTTGACCTCCTTTACAATCCCAGCGCAGCTCTCTCTAACTTTGTGTGCTGCCTCCCGGGATAAACACCTGCAGCAAACGCCCCGAGAGACCTGGCTAGATGGGAGATTAATGTGGCTGTAATGGTGGAGCAGTGCTTGCAGCATTATGCCCTCTCCCCAGGTAGATGGATCTTTTCTGGGATGATACCAATTATTTATTGCTGAAACATCTGTTGATAACTGCAGCTGCCCTTGTTAAACAAAGCCCATGGTGGGGTCAGAGACTATAGGGACCTCAAATCCTCCTCCGTGCTAGTTTTGGGCTATTCACCCACACCCCCTGAAGTCCATTGGTCGCCGTTTGTCTCCAGTGTTTCATCCCGCGGTGGAAAATACTTTGTAAACGTTGTGCTGCCTTTCCCCATGTGCTTTGAAGTATTATTTCATCTTCATCGGTAATTTATATTCCAGCGCCATTGTACCATGGGAAAAAGGGAAAACCTTTTTTGTTTTCCATTTAATTGTAGATAGACTGACATTTTGACCTGTATTATTAGTATTAGTCAGGAAAAGGGATTTTTTTTTTCCCCCTTCATCCATTCCTTCCCCCCTCCGCACCTCTTTTTTATTTTAAATAAAATTTAAAGACAGAGCAAAGGCTGCCTCAGTTCTTTGAATAAAAAGCTGGGGGGGAAATGAGGCTGAAGAGAAGTGATTACAGTGTGATGAGGAAAGATAAAAGTCTGAGCAACTTTTTTTTCTTCCTTTTTTTTTTTTTTTTTCTTTTGGCTGGGGGGACAAAAGGGTCTTTTATTTCCCCGAAGGCAAAAAAAAAAAAAAAAAAAAAAAAAAATTTTTCGCGGTGTTT
>VWYO01006027.1:165776-180549 GCA_013400275.1 Rhadina sibilatrix | reverse complement strand
CCTTTAAAATTTTTCTTCTCTGTTTATTTTAATTTGCCATGCTTAGAATAAGTTCATAAACCGTGCTTCATTACATTTAAAAAGTGCTTTGAGCTCCGTGAATGAAAGGCGCTTCATTACCATAACACGCTGGTGGTGGTGCAGGAGGCTACCGGGGCTCCCGGTGAGGATGCCTCGCTCTGGGAGGGGGCTGAAAAGCTCCATGAGACCGGCGCACGGAGTAAGCGGATTAGGCTGCGGCTTCAAGGGTTCGCCTCGGTGTTGTGGCGCTTTAAAAAAGTGGGATCCGCCTCGCCGCCAGCTCCGCGCTCCTTGGGAGCATGGGGAAGGCAGAGCTGCACCTGCAGCTCCTTTCTGTGCTCCCTTTGCTGGGGGATGCTCAGTGTCCCGCTGCATCCCATAGAAGGTGCGCGGCTTGGTTTGAATTTTAGGGTTGGTTGGTTTGTTTGTTGGTTTGTTTTCCTGCCGGGATCCACCACCCAGAGGCCACCGCAGTTCGATCAGCTCAAGGCGGTGCTTTCCACGTTTTCCTAACAGGTTTCAGCTAGCAAACCAAGCCCTTCCTGCAGCCCCCGTGTGGGAATCTGCACTAAGGCTCAAAGGGTGGTGGGAGCCAACATCTGTATCCAAAGCCAGAAGTGGGAAACAGTTTGGGGTTTTCTGTGTTTTCTGGGTTTGTGGTTTTTTTGTTTTTTGTGGGTTTTTTTTTGTTTTTTTTTTTTTTTTTTTTTTTGTTTTTGTTTTTGTTTTTGTTTTTGTTTTTGTTTTTGTTTTTGTTTTTGTTTTTGTTTTTGTTTTTGTTTTTGTTTTTGTTTTTGTTTTTGTTTTTTTTTGTTTTTTTTTTGAACGCGGCAAAGCTAAATCAGAATTGTCACAGCGTCCTTGCTGGCAGGGATAAAGAAGGAGGGATTATTTTCCTCTCTAAATACCACGTGCGCTGTGGGGTTGGGAATGGGGCTGCAGATCCCCAAGGGAGGCTGCCAGGGGTGCCCTTCCTGCCGATCTTTGCTTTCCCAAGAGATGGAATTAGCCTAATGCTCGGTGAGCAGCCAATAGAGGGCAACATGCCCATGTCCACGGAAGCTTTGATCCCAAAAAACCTGCTGTGGCTTTAGTTGAAGGACAACTCTATGCACACACATAATTCTCTTGCAGGATGATTCATGCTACATAATTTATTTTTAATTTCCCGTTTGCAAACCCGTGGTGATGCTGTGGGCCTTTACTTCATTTTTATCATACCTATCAGTAATTCCTGCATTCGGTCACAGACCAGGATCTGCTGGGATGAGTACAATGGGAATACAAAAGGGAAAACCCTCAAGAGTGGGGCTACACTGGTCCCTCTCTAGGGAGCTGTGTAGGCTGGCTCCGTGCTCGCTGCTGTGGATGGGGCAGCACGGATCCTGGCCCTGCCAGCATGGAATCTCATGGGATTTAATGGGACTATTGAAAAGAGTGGGAAATAAGGCCCTGCAGCCCCTGGCTGTTTAGGTGCTGAGGGATTGCCATTAGGGAGCCCATTCCAAGGGACATTGTCCTAGGTGTGTGTGTGTGGCACTTAAAAGCTGGGAGCCTTTGGAAAAGAACTAAAGCGAGGGCTGAGGATTTCCTTTTCTCCTCCCCTGTCGGTGTGGTAACAGGAGAATGAAAGCCCTAATTCATGGCCCTGGGATCTGGGCTGTTGAGGCTGACCTTTTGCTACCTGCCTGCTAAGAGCTCTTCTTGGGTGATCCCAGTGAAACGGGGAGTGATGCGAGGGATGAGTTCAAAAAACCAGGAGGGAATCGCGGCACCGCAGCCTCCCGGGGGCTTTGTAAGTAAGAAGTGGCAGAGATTAGGTGCAGGCAGGAGAACTTCAGCCCTCCAGGGTGACTGCCCTGGGGCTGCAGAGCGCTCGGTCTTCTGCTGCCTGTGTGGGAGAACTACAGCAGAATTTATGTGGACCATAAAAAAAATTCTAAAAAAAGGGAAGCTGGAAGCTGGGTTTATCTAGGGCTGTCACTTCACTTTGCTCATGGGTTGGGTTTACTCTTGTCAGAGGCAGCTTGCTGGGGTATTTACAGTTTTAAATGTTGTATTCCTGAGATTGTTTTTTCTCAAGTGCGTTGATGTTTTAAGGACATGGATTCAGGGAAGAGTCTCTGATATTTTTAGATGTTGATAACTGACTTGCTGTTGCTCACTCAGGGAGGTTCTGTCACTGGTTTTGCTATATTTAAGTATTAAAACACCTCCTTTTAATGTGCCACAATGGTTTATAAGTGGTCCAGAACAAACCAGGGCCACAAAATTATTGTGGTACCTCTCTATCTTTGGTACTAATCCAGAGCAGGAACCCTGCATGTGACCATGGTCCCCCAAATCCCAGCCACCCGCTTGGATACCAGGCCCCGGGGAACCCCCCTTCAAGCAGCTTCCTGGGCACTTTAGGAGTTCTCCTTCTGTCCTCATCACAAAATGCTGCTGTTCTTCTTTCTTGAGGAAATCAGGAGATATTCCCACTCTAGGACTTCCCCAGTTGCCGGAGCAGGATGAGGTTGGTTGTAAAAGCTGCCCCAGCCTGTGGCGTTTTGAACTGCTCCTAATGGACCAAATGCTGCCGCCTTTGAATTCCCAAGTCTCCGTTGCCTGCAGGATGAATAACTTGAGATAATTAACAGGTTCGGGGCCGGGGGAGCATTCTCATCTGCTCTGAGCCGAGAGAGGGGAAGTGTCCGGGAGCTGCTGGCTCCTCAGCCTGCCGCAGTTCCCTGCGTGGCTGTCCCGTGTGTGTCAGTCTGTACCTCCAGACACGCTTTTCTTCTGCCCGTCCCGGCGGTGGCGGGGGCTTAATTCCCCGCTGTTTGTGGAGTGGGCTGTGATTGCCAGCTGAAAGGCAGGGATTGATAGAGAAGTCCCGCGCGGTGACAGCGGCTTTGGTCTCTGGGAAGGCCGGGCTTTGCCAACGGCGCGTGGGGCGAAGAGGGGGGAAAGGCCGCGGCCCAATCCGTCCTGTTTCATCTGGCAGGGGGAAAGAAAACCGGGGCAATTTGTTAGGGTTCAGTGGAGTGCTAACTAGGAGCAGCTCTTGGGAGAGGACTGAAGCACCTGGAAGTACGTGCGTGCCTCCGACGCTCCTGCCTTGCGCGTGGGATTCGAAATTCTTTGCTGGCCGCTCTTTGTTTTGTGGCTTTAAAAAAAAAAAAAAAAAAAAATTTTAAACCTCGGCTGCAGTCACAAGTGAAACTAGGGCTGAACCAGTCGGAGACAAGTGGGTGTTAGCGAACACAAAAGTCCAGAGCATCCACAAAATTGGGGGGGGCACTGAAAATTAAATTTTTCTTTCCCCTGCTTTTAATCGCGCTGTCTGTAGAGGCGTTTTTCCAAAGGGGATCCTCCTGAGCCCGCAGGCTATGGAGGAGGGCTTGCCTCTGGGATCTTGGCTTTATAAAGAGGGCCGAGAGAGTGGATTAAATCAATATTTCATTTATTTGGGCTTGTAATTCCTCTTACATCAGCTGCCACATCAAGATCTCCCTCTATTTCCT
Source organism: Rhadina sibilatrix (assembly GCA_013400275.1). NCBI lineage: Eukaryota > Metazoa > Chordata > Aves > Passeriformes > Phylloscopidae > Rhadina > Rhadina sibilatrix. The sequence continues at coordinate 177,019 of VWYO01006027.1, read as the reverse complement.
TCCCCTCCTCCTCATCCTCATTTACTATGCACCAATAATTTCCCTTTGACGCTTTCCTGCCCGTCCTAGTGCCAGATGGCCCCGGTTCTGAGCTTCTCCCCTCTCTTGGGAGCGGCCCCCATTGTCAATGCAAAGGAGGCGTCGTGGCTTTGAACCCAAAGCTGGGACCCAAACTTGGGCCCCGGCGCCAGGAGGAGCCGGGCGCGCTGATGCCGGGAGCCGTGCGGGCCGCACACCCTCCCGCTGAACCTGCATGAAGGCAGAACCCCTTCACTAAGGGGCTGCTTTGCATTTCCCTCCCACCCCCACGATGGTCCGTGTATAGAAATCCGGCGCAAATTTAATTCTCCCACCACCTGATTCCACTTCCCCAGCCGCGAGGTTCCCTTTGTGCCATAAACTCAATTAGGGCGGATCCATTTCACGTCGTGGGCACAGATGTGAAAACAAAGTGCGCGCCTACCTCGCTCTTTCCCCCTCTCTCCCTCTCTCTCTCTCCCTCTCTGGATGCGCCTCAAGCGATAGAGAAAGTGAGTAAATCTGTGTAGGCTGCCAGTTTCTGGTTGTGATGGAGCAGGTTCAGACATCCTGGCAGCCAGAGGCGTTTCCCTGGCTCTGGGCTGGGTGACAGGGAGCCGCTGCCCCGCTTCATCCCGGACTGGTGTTTCGGGAAGGCTCCCTGAGCACGCCTCGGGTGCGTGCCCAGCGCAGCGGTGCCCTCGCTGGAGGTGCTGTGCTGAGGAATTTTCCAGCCACACGAGTTGGCAGGGAATGAAAGGAGCGGGGAGTTCATTTCTTGGTGTCCTGCTCGGAACCGGGGCGACAAAGGCCGGCACGGAACCGCGCCGCTGCGTGCCACACAGCGTGCCGCCCTGCCTCCCCCCAAAAACCAGCCCTGCCGCTCCCCCCGGCTTGACTTTTCTACATTTTGTGTCCATTTGGGTTTGGAGAGGGACACGAGAGGTTTCGGCATTGAGCGGGGAGTTAAATTATGCAGCTGCAAGACTGCCAAGCCCTTCAGAATAGGATGCTTCGTTTAGATTTTCCACAATGCTATTGAAGTGCTTATTTTCCTCCTGAAGAGACACAAACAGATGCAAACTTCTGTAAACACTTTAGAAATGAATTCAGTGAGTTTGGCCTCTCAGCAGTGCTCAATAGCTGACAGAAAAATGTCTAATTAGTGCAAGTGGAAATAATAGGGCCACTTGGATTCCTTCCATCCTCCTCCAAGTCTACTTTTCCTAGGAACTCAAAGGCCCTTTTGTTTGGTAGGTCACCCTCTCTCAGGCTTTTGTGCTCCGATCTATTAAAGGAAGAAGGGGACAGAAAAAAAAAATAGATTAGGCGATGCTCTGTGCTTAAATATATGGCCTGTTGATGAGCATTTGGAATGGCTGGTTTGCAGTGTCAGTTTACAGGTGCTTGGAGAGGGGGATTCCTCCATTGTTGGCCGGCACAAGCGGAGTTGTGCCTGCCGGAGCTTCAGGAATCCTTTTCAAGTGCCATCCTCTTAGAAAATCCAACTCGGGCTGAGGAAAGGGAAGGAAAAAAAAAAAAAAAAAGAAAAAGGAAAAAAAAAATTTGTACAAATCCGCCTCGCTGAAGTACAAACAGGCTGGGAAATGGGCTCTTCCCCAGACTGACATGGGCTTCTTCCTGCACACCCTCATCAGAGGGTGCTACACGATGCTCTAGTGGGGATTTGGACAAAGATTTCTTGGCAATCTCTGGAAATGTAATCTCCTGGGTGTCAGGGTGTGGAGCACCTCCCCATTCCACCAGGCAGGAGTACCAGGCCCTGCCCAGCATGGGAAGTGGTGGGCTTTTGGCAGATGTCCCCAGGTCCACGTGGACCTGTGCACCTGTGATGAGGCTGTCACAGGTCTGTCTCCTGTGGCTGTCTTTGCAGGCCTCCTGTCCTGGGAGCAGCAAGGTCCTCAGGAATTCTGACAGTCCCACGTGTAGGTGCAATGGCTCAGCTGCTGTGGGAATCCAGGAGAGTTCCTAGACACTCAGCAGTCATTAAGGATGGCCTGCAGGGGAAAAACACTGGATTCCCATTTGTGGTGTATTTGAGGAGTGGATGGCCTGAGCTCCAAAGAGGACAATGGCTACAGTGACCATACCCAGCCTTCCCAGTCTCACACTCCCCACCCCGGCTTTTTCAACTAATTGCTGCTGGGCATGACTTAAATTCATTAGCAGACCACCAAATTCCGCAGTTCCAAATATCAGACTATTAAAAAAAAAAAAAAAGACCACTCCCCCCCAAAAAATCAATAATTATATCTACTGCTCAAACAAAATAAAAACAGCTGGCACCTCCCCATCCTAAAAATGAAAGGAACAGGGTTGCTGAAGCAGAACATTTTCCAGCTCTCTGAGCCTCTCTGGAGGCGAGTTTCCCTGAAGACGCCTGATTTTTTTTTTTTTTTTTTTTTTTTTTTTTTTTTTTTTTTTTTTTTCTCTTTTTTTTTTTTTTTTTTTTGTTTTTTTTTTTTCCAGGCTTATCTGAAGGCCTCCATCCTGGTCAGGGACTGCTCCACGGCCACCGCCGTGGTCTTCCTGATCGACCGCTTCCTGTACTGGCTGGACGCCTCCAGCAGGCTCCTGCGCATCGCCAAGGGGCTGCACATCCTGCATCCCGGCGCTCCCATCAGCCCGCAGCTGCTCATCCGCCGGGCTCGCCTCGCCGTCAGCGCAGGTACCGCTCTGCCCCCGCGGCTGCAGCCCCACGGGCGGCTCCCTGACTCGGCAGAGGGACGCTTGGTCCCTCCCTGGCTGGGAGTGACAGGCTGGCGGTGCCATCTCCCCGGACGCGCTTCCCGCTCCCAGCCCCCTGGAGCCCGCCCGGCTCCTCTCACTAGCACAAAGGGGCCGGTATAAAGGGTTTGGGAGCCAAAAGCAGGAGAGAAAATTGTGAAAGGGTGTGGAAAATACTAATTGGAGCTTTTGTTCCTTAACAAATCTTCCCTGCTGGTTTCAAACGGGGGTATCTGAATTGCTGTACTCCTGACCGTGGGCCTTGAAAAAAAAAAAAAGAAATTAGAATCCTGGCATTTTCTCTACACTGTCCCAGCTGCTTTTTATTTTTCAGCGAGGCCACTTGACTATGCAAACAATGCAGACTACAACTCCTCCAGGATAAAAAAAAAAACCACGAAATTCCATCATTCCTGTAACATGGGCAACACCTGATGGATTTTTAACACATCTTCCTGTGGCTGTGCTTTCCATGGTGGGATGTCGAGCCACTCCCCAGTCAGACCTAAACAGGTTTCCAAAGCCCACGTTTCCTTGGGACAGAATCCAGAAGCTTTGCTGCTGAAGGAAGCAGGCTAGACTACTTTCTTCTGGGAGGGAAGTAAGAGCTAGGAATCCCAACAATCTTCCGGGAACGTAATTTGTAAAATAAAGATAAATTCACAATTTCATGTTACTGTGCAGCCATGTGTTACAGAAGGTGTAGCAGGTGCATTTCTGGCTATGGACAGCAGCAGTTCTGTGTGCAGGTGATACCCCATGAGTATTTTTATTCACGTCATGCCACAATGCATCTTTATGTTCATTTTCTATCCATTTTTTTCCTTTAATTTTCAATCAGGTAAACTTTTAAAAGCTGAGTATATCCTAAGCAGCCTGATTAATGACAACGGAGCGACAGGTACGTACAAATTTCTTTTCCAATTTCATACTTGGTGCAATTTTTGATCTTAGGACTATTAGTTATACCAGCCTCATATTTGGCTTATTAGCCAAGCCAACCCCAGTAATGACTCCTCACATCACACTTCTCCTCTTTCCTTCACCATTCTCTCCTAAGATGTGGAAGCATTAATTTATTTTTGAAATTTCTGTCGTTCATCCCTGTATACCTTGAGTGGGAAAATATTCTGAATGGAGAAGTTTAACCTGTGGAGCAATTTCAAACAACTGAGTGATGCAGAAAGCTAAGACAACTCTCTCCTCTCAGAAATCCAGATTGTTGGAGTAATGTTCATCCTCTGCCTTCCCACTGCTCTTACAGACTAAATGGATACTTTATATGTTTTATTTTCCTTTCTTGGGGGTTTCTTTAGTGGGTGTATTACTTTAGTAGGTATAACTGAAAATTGAGGCAGTTCAGTGTTCCTTTGGTTTCTTTTCCATGAGAAGCTGAGATTCTCATAGGGAAAGAGCCTCCAAGCAAGGAGGAGAATCCTGGCAGTTTGCTGGGACTCAGGTTACCCTTGGAGGCTTAGAATGGCAGGAATATTTTTCATTCTGTGCTGAGTTTTCCCACTCCTCCTGCAGGAACCTGGCGATATGCTGAGGAGAGCGATCGGGTTCTTGTTCAGGCAGTCTGCCTACAAATCAGGGGACAGATTCTGCAAAAGCTTGGTAAGGCTCTTGTCTAAAAGCTGCCACTCAAGATTCCCCCCTGGGCTTTCTTTTTTTTTTTTTTTTTCCCCTTTAAAATGTTACACTAGGCACACGTCAGAAATTTGGCTTGTGATGAACACCCTATACCCACAAAACAGGCACAGGAGTTGCACACCCCTCTCTTTGCAGCAAGGGCCTGGAGCCATGTACCAAGTAAATGTATTGCAGGAATTATCATTTTATTACCAATCTCGCCTGAAGCCAAGGAACAATCTGAAATGTTCCCTTTTTCCCTTTGCCACTTTGTGTTTGCTAACACTTGTCCCAAATCCACTATTCCCAAAGGCAGGTGGTAATTTATCACAGGGACATCCCAGCAGTGTCCTCTCTTGAGACAGGAAAACCCATGATTTTCAGCAGGATGGATTTCTGTATTCAGGATTTAGGACTTGAGGCAGCAGCTCTCATTTTGTGCTTTTGGTTTGAGACACCAAATCTCCCATGACTGTGGAGCTGAACTCTTTTATGAGCACAAAATGGGTGTTTATGCACAGCCAAAAGCTGAAGGAAACTCATAAATGGTCAGAGTCACTGAAGCAGAACATGCCAGGGTACGGTTTTATCCTGTTCTGAGGAGCTGAGGTGTGAAATAAGCTGTGGAAAGCCATCCTTGGCAGTCACCTGCCCAGTGCCTGCTCTCTGCTTTGTTTCAGGGATGTGGTACGAGGCAGCAGAGTTGATCTGGGCTTCAGTCGTGGGATACTTCAAACTTCCTCAGCCAGATAAAAAGGTAGCATTTCCTTCCCAGCCTGCCAAGCCAGCAGCCGCTGCAGCTTAGCTTTTGTTCCCTTCAGCAGCAGTGTTTCGATTACACACCTCAGCCGGGGTTAACAGGCAGCACAAAGTCTGTATTCCGCGTTGTTTCCGCGTGCATGCACGGCCCTACCCACACTTTTTTCTCCCCTGCAGGGGGGTGAAAGCAATACTGCTCATTAAGCACAACCATCTGAAGTGAACCATCCCCGAGGATGCCTCTGGTGCCTCTGACAAGGACAGACTAATTCCAGAGCGCAGCCACAGGTTTAAGCTGTTTCTTAGGGTTAGGAACTGATGTTCTTTCCCCAAGCACGTTCTGTTTGCGGAGCTGCCCTGCGCTGTGTGTGGTGGGTGATGGATTCCCCTGGCCCTGCAGGACCTGAGCACCTCACAAAGCCACCTTAACACCTTTGTGAGGCTGGGCAGCACTAATCTTCCCACTGAGGCGAGGCAGTAGTCGCACCATGTGTCCGTAGCTAAACAGGAATGTGAGCCTAAGCCTGGCAAGTCCTCAGGTGATGCTGGGAGAGGGTTTGTAACTGGACCCCAGCATTAGATATCCCACAAACCCAGACCTTGTCACCTCTTGTCTGCCATGTCTTAAAGCTTGGCCTCGAGCTCAGAACACTTCTGTGTTCTCCGTTTCAGCAGCAGCAGCAGCAGGGAAATCTGCAGTGAAGTTTGTGGAAGCATACCTGGTTTTCCTTGGTGGTTTGGCCAGGCAGGCCCTTAGGTGGCAGCAGGTCTTCCAGATTACACTCCCTGCAAGGGAAATTAATGAAACCCTACCAAGGTGACATCTCTGAATTTCTTAGCCATGCTTCTCTTTAGATCTTGTTTGTGTGATTGTTTTCTTGTTATTCTGGCATGTCCTATGCAGCAAAGCAGTAAAATTCAAAATACAGGGGGAAAAAAAAAAATAAACCACTAGGAAAATCTTTCATTTCTCTTTCAGGGAATTGCCACATCCTTGGGTATTATGGCAGACATCTTTTCTTCCATGAATGAGCAGGATTATGCACGCTTTAAAGCCAGTGCTGACATTGACCTGGTGAGGCTTGGCCTGGGGTTTGTGTGTGTGGATTCTTCAGGTGGGCTCAAATTCACCCACACATTTCCTCTCCTGTGCTGAGAGGGCTGAAGAAACTTCCATTGCTCCCGGTGAAAAAGTTCATTACCACCTGGGTGGGAGAATGCCTGGCTTCAGGAAAAAGAGCTGATTAAGAGTATTTTAGAGAGTGTATGTATTTAGAGTATTTATAGAGTCAAAAGCCAGGTATCCATGGTAAACGTTAGCTAACAGGGTCCTGCAGAAATAGACCAGGCTGCTGTTTAACATCTGATTGTCCCTGCCTACCAGGCCCCATATATTTGGAAATCACGTCCTTGAGTTGAGGTTTTTCCCCTCATGTTTGGTTTTTTCTTTTTTTTTTTTTTTTAATTTCATCAGAGCCTCCTGCGGAAGTTCAGCCACCGCTTGTTGTCGGCGGCTGAGGCCTGCAAGCTGGCAGCTGCCTACAGCCAGTACACCCCCCTGTTTGTCCTCACGGCCGTGGTGAGTGTCACTCCTCCCTCTGGGAGTGGGATCTGTGCAGGGGAAGAGTCCAGGCTGCTAAGACTGGCTCTGGGGTGGCTTCCAAACAGTGCATCCTGTCTGTGCTGAGGCCTTGGTTGGTTATGTGGAGTGTACGTTGCTCCCAACTGCAGTCAGGAGAGAGATCCACAGAGTGAGGGTGGGCTTTTGAGCCCTGGGAGTGCTGCTTCTCCCAGAGCTACAGCTGTATTTCAGAGGGAAAAAAAAGAGAAGGCTTAGTTCCTCCAGGAAACATAGCAGCAGGCAGTTAGAGCCGAGCTTTGCCTCGAATGGTTTAAGGGAAAGAAACGTTTTTAATTCCTTCATTCCTCTTTGGTCCCCTCCCAGAACATCCGTGGGATGTGTCTGCTGTCCTACAGTCACTCCAAGGACTGTCCCCCGGAAAAGAGAGAGTTCTACTTGTCTGAAGCCAAGGAATCCTTTGAGATCGGGCTCCTCACCAAGGAGGAGCAGAGTGCCATCACCAGCAAGCAGGAGCTGCACAGTTTCATCAAAGCTGCCTTCTGCCTCGCCACCGTGCACCGATGGCTCTACGGAGAGAGCCAGGAGCTCCGTCAGGTCACTCAGCTGTGCAGGGAAGCCCTGGGAAAACTGTACTCCTACAGCACCTTGTTCCCTGAGGAGGAAGATAAGGGGATGCTTGCCAAAGAGATCATGTCTCTGATGGCGTCCGTGAAGCAGCGCCTGCGAGTGGGAAGCTTCCAGAATTCCGATGCCAGGTCTTACGTCCCAGACAGTTACAAAGGCTCGGTGCGAAAACCCGTCCTGCAAGGGGAAGCCAGCTTTGAGAAAATCCTTGCCAAGCATTCCCAGCATCACCTGTCAGTCTGCCAGGTGTTTGAAAAAACTTGCAGGATTCGTAAAACCGCACCGGGAGAAATCCAGGTGGGAGCTTGCATCACAACCTTAAGAACAGAGACCAAAACCATGGACACTGTGTGTACTGCCGAAGACACAGTTCACCAGAGGAGAGGTGCTGTGAAAATCCTGAGCTCACCAACAGCAGGAAGCAGCTCAGAGGGACTCAGTGGCCAAAGGAATCAAGACATTGGCTCCGGTGTGATGAAAATTTCCTTCGAAGAAGAGACGGAGCCATTAGAAATCAAAATAAACAGGGAAAATGGTGTTTTCAGCAGAGGGAGAAACAGGAGCCAAACCACTACTTCTGAGAACTCTTGGTGCAAGCTGTCTAAAGCTGGTTCCTCTTCCAGCTGGGAGGAGCTAAGTTGTAACAGCAGCAGAGAGGCTCTCAGGGTGGGACAGCAAGGGGAGAGGGGCTCAGGGGAGGAGCGGTGCTGCACCACAGAATCCGATGGAAACGGTCAGGGTGTGCCCTTGTGCTCCTCACCTCCCAGAGCCTGGCATCCTGCTCCTCGGGAGTCCCTCCCTGGCTGTGGGGGGTCTGCTCAGCGTTCCTCAGAGGGGTGTGCACCTGGAGCAGGGAGCCTGGTGGAGAAGGAGTATCTCTGTGGAGAGGAGCTGCAGGAGGGAAGACACCGCGGAAGGAGCTCTTCAGAAAAGAAAGCAAAGGCCTCGAACAACGAGTTTCCTTCCCTCTCCATCTCTTACTCTGTTCCTACAGGGCAGGAGGAGGAGGAGGAATCCTTTTCCTGTGAGGAGCTGAGCTGCAGGACCAAGGACAGCAGCAGGGAGGGCGGTGCTGGTCGCTTGGAGTGGGTGCACCCAAGAGAGCCTGCCGATAGCACTGAGGATCCCCCGTTGGAGGCACAGCCCCCCCAAAACAGGGGCACTGCTGTACCCTCAACAAACATCGGGCCAGAAAGGGGCAGCGACTCCTCCGTGTGTGGCAGGGTGGGGAGATCTGCCAGGCTGGGGAACAGATCTCTGCGAGTGCCTCTGGTTGATACTCAGGCAGAAACGATAGATGACACTGAATTTGAACTCACGGGGTTTGAGCTCCTCAGTGTGGGAGACATGGTAAACAATCATCCTACAGCACTGGCTCCAAAGCATGCAGCAACTCCCAGTGTGCCAGCAGCTTTGCCCTCCCGGGAAAAGGTATCCACAACCAAGCACTTTGACTGTGCCACTACAGAAGAGGATGAAGAAAAGTCTCAGGATGTGATCAGCAGCAAGAGACAATCCAGTTCCTCTCTGAGTTCGTGGATCAGATCAGCACAGATGCCCACGAGCTCCCCTGAAGGTTCAGCCCCAAGGGGAAGTGGTTTTGCCTTCACACCTGGGAGAGCAAAGGAGGAGATCCTGAACGCTCGGTTTCTGCGGGATGATGATTACAAGCAGCTTCTGGCAGGGGTGGAGCATAATTGGCTTGTCCAGAGACTGATGCCTACTGGGATTTTTAGGACCAAAGAGCTTCACAAAGCATACTGTGAGTTCCCACACAGCAACGTGTGCCTCCACAGAGAACAAGCCTGACTCGGGCTTTTTAACACAATACTTTATTTATGGCATTTATTAGGATTCAATTTTTTATTGCTTTCTACCCCATTACTTCAGTTTAGAATCCGCATGCCGTCCCTGAAAACTGTTTAAGATAATGATCATTAAGTTACTCATAAATAACAGCCAGTCCCTCAGCACAGGCTCAGGGCAGTCCTGGGGATTTCTCCCTTTTACTCGTGGTATTTTCTTCGTTGTAGCTGCTCTTCTTCTGAAATACTCTAAGAAATCCGGGCTGTGGACAGGCCAGGAGACAGCCGTGTTCATCGGGGACTACCTGAACGTGGCCAAGGAAGGCAAGCAGAGAAGGGTCTTTTGGATACACTTCCTGCACCAAGAGGAAAGCCTGGGAAGGTATGGACCTAGCAGATTTCTGAAACAAAGTGTTTATCAATGCTGCTTATTTGCAAATACGGATAAAAATTGTCTGGTAAGATTTGCTGTAGCAAGAATATTTTATGGCTTTCCCAAACGTGTTGGACATTTTGGCAGTCTTTCCCACCACTCCATGTAACTCTGTCTTTGGATTTCTGGGAAGGAAAAGCTGCTTTGCTGTTGTCTTCTAACAGCTAATTGCAGAGTTCAGGTCATTACTAGAAGTGGCTTATGAATTATTATGGATGGAGAACAGTGTTTTAATACCTCTGAGTCAGGTCTCCCTTCAGAGTTAAGAAGAGTTGAGTTTAAACATTCCAGTGTTATGAAACCCCCATCCCAGGGCTTGACTGATAATTTTTCACCTCTACGAGACAGAAAATAAAAGAATTCCACCCGGTTATAACCACAGCCATTTTAAATGCCTCACCCACAGGTGGGTTTGCTTCTGAGGAGTTGTGCTTTGCAGTGATGTTTCTGTACCACAGCATCCAGAGCCAACACCGCTCCAGACACTTCTCCTTTTGTTTAGGTATGTGGGGAAGGAATATAAAGAAGAAAAAGGGCTCCTCCACCATTTCAGCGACGTGGAGCGACAGATGACCGCCCAGTACTACGTGACAGAGTTCAACAAGAGGCTCTATGAGCAGAAGGTCCCTACCCAAATCTTCTATATCCCCTCTGCAGTTCTCCTGGTAAGAAATGCCTTGTAAGCAATTGAAGGAGAGGTGTCTTGGGTCAATTACAGTAGCAGTGAGGCCGTCTCCTTTCAGATACTGGAAGACAGAACTATAAAAGGGTGTGTGAGTGTGGAGCCCTACATCCTCGGGGAGTTTGTGAAGCTGTCCAACAACACCAAGGTAGTGAAGAATGAGTACAAAGCCACGGAGTACGGCCTGGCTTACGGCCACTTCTCCTACGAGTTCTCCAACAGAACTGACGTCGTCGTCGACCTTCAAGGTGCAAATGACAGTGATGTTTATGCCTTTCATACTCGACTTCTAGCCCACGGGTGTCTTTGGGGTATTCATTTCATTAAGATTCATCTCGTGTCTCATAGGGTTCTGCTTTTGCAGCCGTAGGTGGAGCCTGGGGGTCACTGAGGCGACGTGAACAGAGCAAGGGCCATGCCAGGCAGAGAGTGCTGAGTGTGGTGTAGCACAAAAGCTGTGGTGTTTGATATCAAGATGTACCATTTCTTCCACAGGCTGGGTGACAGGTAACGGGAAAGGCCTCATCTACCTCACAGACCCCCAGATTCATTCCCTCAACAGCAAGGACGTCTCACGCTCCAACTTCGGGAAGAGAGGAATTTACTACTTTTTTAATGATCAGCACGTGCAGTGCAACGAGATCTGTAGCTGCCTGTCTTTGACAAGGCCCTCGGTGGAGCTGCTGGCCTAGCCTGGCACAGGTCAGTCTCAGGATGCCCCCTGGGCTGGACACTGGTTTGCCCTACACATCTTTGGGAGCAGGTTGTCCAGCAAGGCAGCAAAAAGCTGCCTTCATTGCCCATTCTCCTCTTCCCCCCCAAAGCCCCGAGGTCTCGCTGCCCCCCTCCCGGCGCTGGGATCATTTCTTTGGGGAGATTTTCTCCATGGGAAAGGGAGCACAGCCTCAAAGTTCCACAAAAAGATGGGTCCCCAACAGACTTTGCTTTAACAAAACCATC
>VWYO01006027.1:131909-158098 GCA_013400275.1 Rhadina sibilatrix | reverse complement strand
CTCCCTTTCAGCCGCTTCATTTACGGGCCCGGCAAGGAAAGGGAGGGGAGAAAGGGAGGGAGGGATGGGGTGGCGGGGGGGAGCTCCCCTTCAAACCCTTCTCATTCCCGGCAGGGCTTCGCCTTCTGGGGGCACTCGGTGCTGTGGTAAAGGCGCCTAGTTCCGTACACGGCTTGCTGGGGAGATGCTCCCGGCGAGCGGCTGCTCGGATTGCACCCGGCCAAACCCGAAGTGGGGGAAAGCCCTGCGCTCCGGGCAGCTCAGTGCTGTCAAATACAATTCAGGAGGCTGGAGGAGACTTTATAAAAAAACCCCAAACACCAGCTTGTCTGTGCACCAGGAAAACTTTCATTCCTTTCATCCCTCTTCCCTTCCAGCCGTCGCCTCAATGGCAGAGCCTGGTGACATGTCTGTGGAGTCAACAAGCTGGCTTTGCTCCACAGACCCCTTGGGGACACCTTGCACTGGCCCAGGTTGCTCCAAGCCCTGTCCAGCCTGGCCTTGGACACTTCCAGGGATGGGGCATCCACGGCTTCTCTGGGCAACCTGTGCCAGCGCCTCCCCACCCTCACGGGGAAGAATTTCTTCCAATATCCCATCTAACCCTGCCCTCTGTCAGTGTGAAGCTGTCCCCTCTCGCCTGTCACTCCAAGCCCTTTGTCAAAGAAATGGCACTGAGAACATCCAAAACTGAAACCCCAGTACACTCTCCTCTCCATATGAAAACACCGTCAGCAAGGCACTTTGAGGGAGTTGGGCTTTGAAACAGAATTTTATTTGCAATGCTAGAAAAGCCCAAACTAGACAAAAGAGCAGAAACCTCTGCAGAAGTCCCGCTCAGCGTCACGAACTCAGTCCCTTGCTCTTGCTGCCCTTTGGATTTATGGCCTTTGGGAGCAACTGGTGCCTCAGCGGGTATCTCTGTGACTCTGTGAAACATTGTAACACTCCCCTCACCTCCTTGTGAAAAACGGGAGGCTGACAGGTGCCCCTTGGCATCCCAGGAGGGCGATGCAAAAGAACCTTATTTCTTTTTCAGCACCGTAAGGGGCAAAGCAGGGTACACTTGTGACAGGGCCAGCCCATCCCTCTGTCACCACTGTGCTTGTCGAGATTTCCGTGCTTCCACTGCTGATGCAAAGCTACGGAGAGGTGAGGCAGAGGTAGCGCTGTGGGTGCAAAACCCATTGTGGTGCCTTTCTGGGGTTCAGTCTAATTCCTGCTGCCAGCCCCTGTCATGCAGCATTTCGGGTTTTTTTCTGTAGGGTTGAGCACAAGGTGACCAAGGACAGGTCGGCTACCAAACCCTCACAGCTCTCGATAGGCGCTTGTGTGGTCTGTGGGCAGAGCGAGGGCCGAGCTGAGAGTGGTGGGGAGAGGAGCTGGCGGGGGGAGAGGGAGTGGGATCAGGAGCAGGAATGCTGCTGCCACTGCCCACCGCCTGAACTGTCCTCCAAGGGTCAAACTGTTCAACTTCAGCCCCTTTGCCAGACTCAATCCTACTTTAAGGGAACAAAAGCCCAAAGTAGGCAACGATCAAGAAATGGGAGCACAATGATTTAAGCTTATCACACAGCCCAGAAATAAAGGACGCTGAGCTCGTGTGGGGGAGAGGGGGAGACCTTCAGAAGGGCTTTGTTTGCTGTAAGAAGATTGAACTCTGAGGCGACCCGATAGCCCTAAAAGTTTAGGGTCTGTGTTGCTGAGAGACCTTTGGGCACAGCCCATCCACACGTCGACCTCACAAGTTGAGAACCGGCGTTAATGGCCAGCCTGCCTCAGGTGAACGGGGGCACGACACTCCCAGGAAATGTGGGGACAAAGCTGTGGGGACAGGGTGGCCTGACCCCTCCCAGCTCTGCTTTCCTCCTGCAGTGTCCTATGCGCTTGGGGTCCCAGGGTGCCCCAAAGCCTGTGGTGCCCTGGGCCCTGGGCAGCACCTACAAACCCTGAGAGTGGAGTGGTTCTGCTCTTAAATGGGCTGTGAGAATACGTCCCCACACAGCAGAGTACTGGGGTGCTCTGCAGAGGGAAGAAATCACAAGTGCTGGGGTGCGTATCCCCCAAGTCCTGATCCAGGTCCTTCCCGAACACCCTGTGCATGCTGCAGCAGGAAGTGCCACAGGGAGGGACGAGACAAGGACCTGCCCCCCAACTCCCAAGCTGTATTAGCACATTTGGGGTTTGTTCTGGGATCAAGGCGAGGAGGGGTTCCCCCCATAAGGGCTGTCCCGGCATCCTTCCCTGGCTCCCCCCAGGCTGGCCCTCATCGGGGGCGATTGTTCCCGGCAGATTTGCATGGCAGGTGCAGGCCTGCGGAGCGATTTTGCAGTCCTGGCCCCCCCCTCCCCCGCCAAGAGGGTTTGCCTCCCCCCCCTTGTGAAAAAAGGCTGCCGGTGCCTTCCTTTCCCATGAAGAAGAGAAGAAGCTTGAGGATCGCGTGAACACGCTTCAGTTTTCTTATTCTTTTCTATAGATGTGGGGAAAAGAACAGCCGATTGTGTGAAAAACCCAGTGCCTGCAAAAAGGGACATTGGCCATCCAGGCGAAGGTGCGCGAGGGAGAGCACTAATCGCTGAACCAGGAGACAAATACGATTACCAGCTCCGAGCCTTGAGTCAGAAAGTCTCATAGACTTTAAGATGTTAATCCCCAACATAATCCTTCCTTTGGCGTGTAGGAATAGTGCAGCCACAAGAGTTGTTTTGTTATTTATATTGGCGTTTAATAAAACTCAGCCAGTGGTGAATGGGCTGCCCACTCTCCAATGGTAATTAATTCCCTATTTCAGTGACCCAATTGTGCTGGGATAGAGCAGTGGGACAGTCCCACTGCCCCAACCCGCCTTTGTGCAGCTACACGGCTCTCGTGCTTCAACAGCTATGGAAACTCATTCTTTTGATGTCATTCAATGAGTTTTCCTTGGGCATCTTCTAAACTTCAAGGACCCTTTTCTTTCTCGAAGGCCTGAAAAGCAGGACTAGCTTGACCACCTCTGTAGAATTTAATGGTTTGGTGAAAGAGCCTTTTGGGGAGGGGGGGGTGGTGGTGGTGTTGTGCAAGGAAAAAGAGAAAGAAAATTTGGCAGGCTGGCTATCAAACAGGGGGATATCCAAACTTGGGTGTGCCGAGCTCACTCGGCTCCTAATTTACACAGGTCTAAAAAGCCACTTTCCTTTACTCAAAATACTCAGGGGCTTCTCTTAGCCAAGGCATTTCTAGAAGGGGTTTGCCAGCAAGCAGTAACTCTGTTTTATTGAGCTTAGTAAAGACACAAATGGTGTTTCAAGAAAGAATTTCCATCCGGAAAAAAAGGAAAAACACCTGGATATCTTTGCCCAGAAGGTGAAGAATACCAGATACCAGGAATAGGTTATTGGTTTGAAGTGTGTCTGCAGGTTTACACTTTTTGACTGTGTGGTGAGGTGGCTGAAAGCGAACAGGAGAAGAACATGGAGTTATCCTGCAGAACCACCCTGGTCCAGGCAGCCTCTTCTATGTCTTTATACACACTTCCAAAAAAAAAAAAAAACCACCCCCTTCGCAAGTCACAAACAATTCAGGATTCAACTAAGAAAACACAGAGTGAACCATATGGCCGGGGTGGCTCGAGTTGGCTGCATTTTCCCTCAGACAAAGAAGGGATTGAGAGTTGAAGGAAAGGAGAAAAAAACCCAACTTTCCGGCTGATGAAGCTGTTGTCTGGAGGCAATGATCCCAAATCTCAAGGCTTTATTCCAGGCTCCGACTGAGACGTGATATGTCATATGATTAGCATCTTTCATATTTACAAGAGTAGTGCGGGCTGCCAGTCTTTAGAGAAAGGCGAGAGAAAGAAGGGGCATATGCTGAAATGGATTTAGCATTTGAAAGAGAGAAAAGAGAGCGGATAAATACACTTAAACGAGGATTTAGTTTTACTCCCGTTGAGTTCTAATGGCTTGTTGATTGAGATTTTAGGGAGCTGGGACAGAGGTGTCAGCAGTAATTTAAAGGCGCTATTCAGCCCTCCCCCGGCGGAAGGAGCCGGCGCTGCCCCTCAGGGCGGAGCGGTGCTGCGGCCGTAGTGGCGGGCTGGCGGGAGGGGCGCATCACCGCCGCGGCGGCTCCCTCCGCCGCGCGCGCGGCGCCATCTGGCGGCGGCGGAACCCGCGGGAGACTGAGACACCCGGGATGGGGAAAATCGGGAAGCGGAGGGGGAATTCCCGGTGTGTCGGGCACCTGTCAGAAGGGGTGACACCACTGCAGCGCTGCTCATTTGCACCGTTCAGCCTAGCCTTCAACACTACAGGCACGGCACAGCCACAGCTCCTCCGGGCAACCTGTGCCAGTGCCTCACTACCCTCCCGTGGAAGAATTTATCCCTAATATCCCGGCTAAACTCATCCTCTGGCATTTGAAGACATTCCCCCTTGTCCTGTCAATCCACGCCTTTGTGACAAGACTCTCTCCAGGTCTCTTGGAGCCCTTGTAGGCCCTGGATGGTACTTAAGATTTTCCCAAGAGCTGCAGAAGGGGCCTTTTAACTGTTAGAGCCAAGCTCCTTCCTGGATGTGACCTACCTGTAAATATGGAGGGTGACAGAATTGTTCTAAAATACCGTGGTGTTTAATCTGAAGAACAACGAAATACCACTGATATCATTAACTCCACCGTGAGCATAAAAGGATTTCACTTCTCAAGCAGATGAAGTCACTCTACTTATGGTTATCAACCAAATAAAGTAAGTCACTTTAATAATTTTTAGTCATATGACCACAAGGTCAAACAGAAATATCAGTGCAACGAGATCCAAACAAAAATACCCCACATTAAATAAATACGAGATTAAAAATTACCGGAGCTATTGCTATAGATGAGCAGTTAATATTTTGTTCATAAAATCAATGCATATTTGATTTTTCCTTTTTCTTACTCTGTTCTTCTTCCTCCCAATTCTCCAAGTAAGACTTGAGAATGTCATTTAGCTGCTGCTCACACTGGCTTGCATGTTGTAAGCCATTTTCCCGTCCTAAAACCAGCAATAAACAGGGTAATTACATCTCTCTCTACAGCATCCGCCATGGAATCAGCCCCTGGCAATGCCAACATCTATTTCCCCAAGAGGATGGACCGCCTGTGATATTTCTGCTTGGAAAATGGCTCTTCAGAGTTCAGTCACTAACAAGGTGCTTTCTTTGATCTCAGCCAAGCAGGTAAAGTTCCCTTACTGGATAAAACAACCCCCTTTGAGTATAAAAAGAGTTTGCAGGTAAAATCGCAAATGTGCAACTTGCACATTCTTGCATTTTCTTGCAATATATTAGATTTTCTATGCCATATTGAAAATTGGAGTGAGTGTATGTGTAATGAATTTAGTGGTTGCTCCAGTGCATACAGCATACCATAGGTTTTATATATTATTATATAGTATATAAACACTATAAAGTATATAATTAAAGAAAATGAGGTGCACGGTTTCAAAAACCCCAGCAAAGAAACTCTTACCTTTGCAGTGGTGAATTACTCTTCCCCACAGCCTGTTCCTGCTCAGGCAGGGCAGACTTCCCACAATCAGCAGGTGCCTCTTTGCCCTCGTTAGTGCCACGTTCATCCTCCTCTCCGAGTCTATGAACCCAAACTGCCTCGTCCTGACGCAGGACAGGACAATGATTTCCCTCTCAGCGCCTTGGAACGCGTCCACCGTGGACACCTGGACAGCCTTGACTTCAAAAGCCTCAGAGTGAACCCCACTGAGCAAATTCTGGATCTGTGGGCAAAGAAACAGGGAAGGGGCATGAGTTTGGCTACTCAGTGTATGAGTACCTTTAAGGAAACAGCTTCATTGATTTTTATTATTGATTTAGGATACAAACCGTACACATTTGTGACTTATAAAGGGTAATCACACCAATAGCAGCTCCTTCTATTCCACTTGCAATCAGAGACTGGATGAGCTTGACAGTAAAATGAGCTTCTGCCATGTTATAAAAGCTGTTGTCTCTTTCAATCTGGGACGAGGGAAAAAGATTCCTGAATTAGTTCTCACCAACAACGTAACAAGAAATGGAAGGGAGGAAACCCCACAATATCGACATTTGATGTAAGAAGTATATATAAGAAGTGTTGAGGAGCTTACTTGCTCCACGCCATGAACGCTGTAAAAGCAGAGTGTTGGAAGCCACTCCAATAAGGGAGTCCTGTCCTCCTCAGAAACCCCATCGAGGAGATTCCCGTCGTAGAACAGCTCGTTGGCAATGGCACTGAGGGCAGGGTGACAGCGGTACTGTGTCCGAAGAAGAATTGGGCTGTGTCCCTAAAGAATGACAGAGAAATTAGGACTGGGAAGAGTTGATGTGGATGGAGCTCGGAGCAACCTGGCCTAGTGGAAGGTGTCCCTGTCTATGGTGGGAGGTTGGATTTGGTGACCTTTGAGGTCCCTTCCAACCCAAACCATTCTGTGATTTTATGATATTTTGCAATGCTGAAACCCTGATCCTCTGCCACCTGAATTAGAATTCCCCGTGTGTGACTTCAGGAGACATACAATTCCATCTCCACCTTTTCCAAACGTGTGTTTAGCAGCACCTACCATTAGGCAGAGGCGGTCAAAGAGAGTCTGCTCCAATCCCTGCTCATGAACACTCTCAGACCCTTGAATAGTTGGTGGCAGTTGCTTGGGGTCTCCAACAAGGACAAGCTTTTCACACTGAAACCTGAACAAGAATGTGAAAAAGCCAAGAAAAGGAAGTGTTCTAAAATGGATGTTAAAGCGTTCATAACCAAAGCTTGTGCTGTGTTTCTGTACCACACTGCTCCCCATCAGCCTCCCTTCTCCACCCCGGCTCAATAACACCTAAGGACAGGCCTCAGGTTAAAATCACCCTTCTTGCTCTCTAAGGTGAGACTTCAGGGTTGATGTGCTCAAAAAGGTGTGGAGTTAGGAGCTTGTGTCCCTGCTGAAGCCCCACAGGGAGGCTGTACCTGGCAATGGGAAGGAGAGAAGCAGGTTCAGTCATCTGACTGCACTCATCCAGCATGACCACGGGAAACCTGAGCGCGTTCAGACAAGGGAAAGGGCAGGCAGCACACGTCACTCCAACCACTTTCACCTTTCATGAGCGAGGGGAAAATGGGCAGGCAAAAAGTTAAGATCACTTCATAGTTAATCCCCGTGCAGCACATAACTATAGCAGGAGAATACACCTAAATTTATTTTCAGAAACAGGACACTAAGCCATACCTAATTAGGTGGAACCAAACCTAACATTTACTTTGTATTTCAAAACCAGGAGCTTGGCAGGTGTGAGAGGGGACTCCCAGCTGTGGATAAGACACAGCAAATCCCTGCTTTCCCATCCCATGCCATCCCATGCCATCCCATCCCATCCCATCCCATCCCATCCCATCCCATGCCATCCCATGCCATCCCTTTGACTGTACCTGTTGCAGAATAGTTTTATTGGTCCCCAGTTTATGCTGCTCAATGCTCTTCCTGACATATACTTTTTCAGCTGGAGTCAAATCTTCTTTCATGAGAGCAAGCAGCTCTTTCAGTTGCTCATTTTCATTTCCGGAGCCTGCATGTAAACTTCAAAGAAGATTTTGTAACATACATTACAGTAACTGAAAATAGCAGTACTTGGAAAAATAACCATACTTTATACGTAACAGCAACTTACAACAATGTATTAACCTACCCTAAATTGCTTCAGATCCCTCAAACAGGTTTCTTACCTATGGGGAAGAATGGCTTTTGTGATTTTCCTTATACTTCCCACTCGTATAAAATCCTCAAATCCAAGATCGAGCAGACTTTAAAGAAAAAGAGATGATGAACGTTACAGAAATGGAAAAAAAGAAATATCAAAAGCTCTAAAAGTGGTTTCAAAAGACACATCAGAACACTGAGGAACGCAAACTTTGGTGATTAATGAGATGGAGTACCTCAGTAATTCAAGAAAACCAAAATAAATTACCTTGTATTGATTTGCCTCAAAAATGCTTAATGCCTTGATGATTCCCCTCTCATAGTCTTCTATCTGTACCTTCCCTTCCTTTTTCCTTCCAAACCATGAGTTTATTTCATGTTAACTTCATGCTGAATTTTCACAAATCTGATTGTCTCTGCTCCTCCTTCCCCTACTGCCACATCCCAAAGATTCCTGAGCAGTATTACTTTGTCATGATGGATTTTAACAGTAAATGTGATGAGAGTAGAGCCTAAAGTAGCCTTCTGTAAATGTTTTATGTAGCTTTCACTCGTTCAACTGTGCAAAAGAGGTAAAATTAAGGCCCGTGTGTGGCACTTTTTAGGGAAAGAAATTAATCTTTTTGACGTGTTTTACAGGAAGTAGCAACACAATCATCACTGCAATGTAAGTGCATTATTGGTTTTGGAAGAAGAGTCCATAAAAGCCTCAGCAACCCACCCCAGCAGTATCCTGTCCACAGCAACGTTGGTGGAAGAAGCAATGAGAAGTTTCCATGGAGTTGCCCTTGGACCCTGAGTAGCTTCACTGCTTTCAAAGAGCTGCACAAGGAACAAGATCACCACAGACAGCAAGTAGCTCTTGCCAGCTCCAAAAACACCTGGTATTTGGAGAGAAAAAGCCCGAGTTACAAGTGAGAATTTCCTAGGGAGTTTGAATCAATTGCTTTTACTTCAGTTATGCTGTGATTCCTCTAAAAACATTGCATGGGCTTGCTTCAGCAGCTCCCAGTATTCAGGGGCAACCTTACACTTACAAAAACAAAGCTAACAGATGATAAAAGGTGGTTTTATTATGAAAAGAAAGAAGCAGAAGACGCTAAATAACTCTGATTCTGTGTATAGATCTTTCTAGGCAAAACCTCCTATGCTTCAGTGAAAACCTGCAAAAGGCAGAAAGAAAATTTAAGGGGCAAAAGCTCTGTGCTGACAGAATGGATGTGTTAGTGTCACAGTCCTTATCAGAGGGCTGATTCAGGCATTTCATATTAATGGCCTTTCAAATTAATTAACATTTTCGCAAAGACACAATAGCAGCAAATGCCACAGTTCTTGGCTGTGTACCACATATGATTGTGATGGGAAAGCTCTGATGTTCTTCCCCTGGTCTGGGGTTTTCACAGGAGGTCATCATCTGAGCTACGTGAATCAGTGATGCTGCTTGGTCTGGGTTCAGGGAGAACCTTTGGATCATCTCTTCAGCCACTCCCATTGCCACTTCAGAGCTCACAGGGCCAGATGCCATTGAGCATTTCAGGCTCATGGCAGGTGGAGTAAATTTCCTTTTGTTGACTCTTTTCATAGCATTTTCAGAGTTAAAATTCCTAAGAAAACAAAACAACAGCCCAAAGTCATGGTTTGATATAATTTGTATCTCCTGGTTCTGATATTCCTACACTGGACTGCTGCTGTTTTATAACTTGCTCACAGTATCACAGAACAGTAACTCACATTTTCAGGAGATATGGGGTTAGTGGTAACGTGGATGGATTGAAGTGCTCCTCCATGTTCCTTAAGGATGCCAGCTCACCACTGGCATTACCAACCAGCAAGGCATGAACACACACTGCAAAGGCCACAGAAAAACAAAAGGAGAAAAAAATTAAATGAGCAGAAAATTCAAATCAGCTGAGTAAATGAATTATAAATTATAAAATGCCAAAAGAGTAATTAACTGATTTTATCTTCTTCATTTACAAAACAACCCCAAAGCTTTAACTCGATTCAGTAGCAAAACCAAGTAACTTCTGCAGAATCACAGACTTAAAACGTGGCTTCCTATATAAATATAAATTTTCCAGTGAGTTGTTTGAGATTTTCTGTACTTTGGACAGTAAAAACATATTCCTTTTACTTACACTATGACAGTCAACTTGCATTGTATATCATAATATATAATTTACTACTTTCTTCATGTTATTCTCATTTCTTACCAGTTGGAAATTGCTGGCTACTTTGCAGGTTTAATTGCATTAATTACTGTATTCAAATTATATATTCAAACATACAAGGAAAAAAATCTCTGTGAATTAAATCACGTACAAGATATGAGAAATTCTAAACACATCCTTCATTGCTGGCTGGATTTTTCCCTGGTTGTTTCCCATAGTTCTGAATGATTTGCTGTGGAACTCACTGTTTGATCTCCAGTTGGAGGGACTGTAGCCTTTCAGTGGTAGCAATTCTATTTCATTGTTGGAGGATGGTCCAAAGAAAGCACTGCTTGCAATGAAAGTATTGATGGGATCAAAGTTCAGAGTCTTTGAAACAACCCAGATGTCATCTGCCCAAAAAAATACAGAGTGCCCATCAGCTCCTCCTACTGCCACCTTTTAAATCTGATGTTTAGTATGTGCTCACCTTTGCTGTAGAGAGAAGAATGCTCCTTTCTGCTTAGTTTCAGGTATAATTTGGGTTTGGAGTCACCATCAAAGCTGGCAGGTGTATTCATAAATTTCTTGAACTTACTGTACCGCTGCACTGGAATTTCAAAGGCTTTCCTGGGAAATTGTAATTTAAAAAAGAAAAAAAAAAAAAAGTTTGCAAACAATTGGCACATTTTGGATTCGGCACCAAAAATAAGGAACCTCCACAAATTGGACCAAGTGGGTGTACATCATCTTATATTAGCAAGTTTTAAATACGTTTGTCTTGACTGTAAAATTCCCTCATATTCAGCCACAATTAAATTGTTTGCTCGACACATAAACAGCACAGAATAGCCTTTGAGATGACTTCTGGCATTAAAATTAGAATCTTGAAGAGAATAAATCAAATTCTCCTACTGAAGATTAAATAATGCAAATGCAACAGTGGTAACATTAAGCAATTGATCGAGTTGCTAGTCAGCAGTTTGGATTCTTGCTAAAAAGAAATACCACTGCTATAAATATTTTTCCTTCACTAATTTAGCTCTTGCATTTCTTTACAGAGAGAAATCTTTACTCTTTAAATACAGTGTTAAATCCTGCTGAAATCCTGAGCCACTGGAATATTTATGAACCATGAATTCACACAGCACTTGAGAGGAGTGCACAGCATTCCAGGATACCTCACCAAAAGCTGGCAATCCTCATAGACAGCAATCTTTTGACTCCTGAGGTATGTCCCAATGCTTTTGGTATCATGGAGCACTGCGCTCGGTCTGGATTTTGTCTGTGTGGGGTTCACATCTTCAATCCACTTGAAAAAGGAACACTGCTCAGCTTTGGGGGCATCACAGGCATAGAACAAACGACCCTGCAAGGGAAGGGAGGGGAAAAAAAGTCCATGAGCATTAAAACAGGCAAGAAAAGAGAGAAAGCAATGGATATTTTCACGCCAAAAGTGTGAAAACACAAGGAGTAAACAGCACCTTGTTTTGACCTTCTTTTTTAACCATCACCAGCTTAGCAGGGTGCATGTGGTTGCAGAGTGGAGCACAGCTTCCTTGGCTCTGGCTTTGCCCATCTTTCACTGCAGTGTAAAATGATATATCCACTTTGGAGAGGGCACTGTGCAGTCTCTGTGCCAGCTCAAACAGCATTATGTTCAATTGCTCTTGGTAGGGAAAGGAGAACAACAGAATCATCAGCCCAGCCTTAAAATGCTTACACAGGTACACAGCATTCAAACACATGTATTTTCATTGGAAGATTTCTATCCCAAATCAAAATATTTAATCTGAGTCCTAAAAGAAACTATGTGACCTGCAAAATCCACTTATTGCAGGGAAAAAAACAAACAAAAAAAAAGGCTTAGGAATCTTAAGACTGGAAAACAGTCCTGAGGTTACATAGCTGAACAGAACTGTACTGTCTATTTGGTTTGTCTTTGCAATTTGGGGTGCAGGCTGAATATATTTCAGTATATATATAAAAAATTAAATGCACCCTGTTGTTTTAACAGGCAGTGTTTAAAATGACAGCATTTCAGAGAGCAGAAACTTACCTGTCAGAGCAGCTTTAAAGACCTGTTTGTAGTGAGTGTGAGACTGAAACACAGCTGGGATGGAAACTTTTCTTTTAGGAAGACTGGCATGTTTCACTTTATCCCCAGGAGGAAAAGACAGCTCAGAAACTGTTATGTCCTAAAAAAACCCAGGAAAAGAGACCATTAAAAACTGGAAGACCCTGAATGACACAAATTTTGCAGATTTGTAAAAATACATTTCCCTAGAGCTTGGGCTGCCAGTTAGGGTGCACTATGAGGTTAAAATCTGCCCCTTGCCAAACAGCCTGCATTTATAAAAACACAGCTAATACTTCCAAAGGCTACAGAGTAAGTTACGGAGTTAAAAATCATGTTTTTCAGCACTAGGCATGGGGAAGGAGCACACATCCCCCCATTTTTGCACAGAAATAAATTAATCAATTGCACAGACCTAAATTAATTAAGTCTTCATAAGCTTTTTAAGTCTAGTATATATGGATTTTACATATACATATATATGTATAAAACCACACAGAATGTGTATACCAGTGTAATTATGAAATATATTAGTTATTTCCTCACCTCTACTTCACAAAAATACTGTACTGGACAGTTTTAAAGTACGAAAAAACTTCAAAAAAAAGAGAAAGAATTAACATTTTCTTTGACTCTCAAAACCATCTGACAACTTTAAAAACCTGACTTGTGGTTGGTTTGATGTTTTCCCCTCAATTTACTCCATTTGTCTACTGGTAACAAAGAGCTGTGCTAAATTTTTAGGTGCTTATTCAGTGCCATAACTTTACTTTTAAACAATTAAAACTGCAGGATTTTATAATATCTTAAAGTCAAAGACTATGCCTTGAAGCAAAAATAGGTGTTCATTGAAATGAGGCTGATACCACAATTAAGAAAAACCCTTTGTGCACACTATTTCTTACCAATTACAGATGTCAAAACAGCCCAGCAGCTTTTCTTTCACTTTCCTGCCACGAACTTTCAGATTCAAAATCTCAATCTGGCACCATGCGTGCCAAGGAATTGCCTTTACAAAGGATTAGTCGTGGCACTTAAAAGATATTTTTTTGTGTCACTATGTCAGTAGAAACATTTCATCCAATCATACTGATGCTATCTTGCAGGAAATCAGATAAAGGCCATCCCTTTGGGCCAGAGAAATGTGTTTGTGTCAGTGATAGCTGTGTTTGCTTGAACAGTTACACACCTGGCCGTCTCCTGTTCCGGCGGGGCAGCTCAGGTGACTCAACACCTTTTGTGTGGCCGCAGCCAAAGGTGTCTGCCTTAAGTGGGAAGAAAGTTCCTTCCCCTCTGGGGAAGAAACCAGACCTGGGGGGCTGCTGTTGGCAGCCCTGGAGCATTCCCCAGATGAGCTCCTGGCTGGCAGCAGCGGTGCAGAGCTGGGAGCAGCAGCGCTTGGATTCACGGCTCTGTCCTCTCCTGTGTCACCCAGCAGCATTCCGAGGATGCTCTGAGCACAGATGTCACCGTTCTCTTCCCCATCAGCGCTGCTTTCAGGGATCAAATCACACTGAGCACTGCTTTGATACTTCAGCCACTTGCTTTGTCTGTGTTGGGCAGCCACATTAGGGAGCACTGGTGGCACAGATCCCCTTTGTCCGTCTTCCCCGTACTCCCCAAACACAGAGGTTTCATAATTCCTGTCCTCGGGGCCAGGAGCACTCCTAGGAAATGCCGCTGACTCGCTGCACAAATTGTTTCCTGAAGAGCCCAAAGACTGCTGGAGCTGCTGGCTCTCAGTGGGGTAAAACACATCAAGAATCTCCTGGGTGGCAGGAAGAGTGACAAACGGAGTTCGTGCTTTCACCGTGGGCTTGAATGGTGGGAGGCTGCATTCCTCTGGATAGCTGGGTTTCTCCTGGGCTGTGGGGCAAATACAGCTTACAAGCAACTTGCAGCACCTAGGGATGGCATTTCAGATGCACAAAAAGGAAGGAATTCTAAGTTCTTCCTTTTACATCCTGCCTTCTAACTGGGAAGCTCTCTGGATTGTGAGATGCTCTCTGAATTCATGTGCAGTATTGCACTAAACGATGGATTTTGTGTGATTCTTTTAATTAGTTTTCATTCCTTGAAATCTCCATATTCAGAACACATTATGTTTATGACATATTATTATTTCTACAAGCTACTTTGCTTGTATAAAAGATCATTATTTAAATATGGTTGTGTTTTGGAGGTCATTAATTTGACGTCACTAACAGCTGCCTACTAGAAAACACCCTGCTTAACATTTGCTGCTTTTTCCAAAAGATAACACACAAACCTATGAATTAATATTAAGCAAAGCAGATAAATAAGCTCTTAGTACCAATAAGCATCCTTTTGACTAAATGAATTATCTATAGTGACAGTTACAGATAGGTGTCAAATAGGAGAGGGTCAGAGGAGAGCTGAATATGGAAGAAAACTAAAAGCAGGTAAATAAAAACATAGGTATCATTTAGAAGCTTAGCTTACAGCCTTTTTGCCCCCAGACTAGAAGTTGATTTTTCTTTATAAAACTGAATCCCTCTACTAAAGTCTCTTTCAGGAGAATATAATTGGCAGAGTAACTGCCTATGATAGCCCAATTCATCGTGCTTCAAGAATCCAGAGATTTTTCAGCTAAAACACTGTGAGGTGCCAGTATAAAACTGTAAATTCTTACTGAAAAAAAAATCTGGGAGTTCTGGTTCACTTGGTAAGATCCCATGTGTCAGGGGCTCCCGGATGTCTCCAATTGTCTCCTCATTTCCCCAAGGTGGAGAAGCTGTGGAGTCTGGATCAAGTGGAAAAGTCAGTTCTGATGAAATCTACAGGTGAAGAATTAACATGGCAGGTGAATGACTGGGAAAAGCCCTGAATACAGCTCTTCTGTCAGTACTCTCTCTCTCATCATTCTAAACAACTGAAACATCCCTCAGAAATAGATAAAACAGCTTCCAAAATCAGGAATTGCCACAAACACACAGGAAATAAAGCCCAAAATATCTGCAAGAGACTGTCAATCCCCACCTTGCCAGGTTCCCAGGCAGTCCACTGTGCTTGTCTCAGATCAGAGGGTGAGAGTGGCATCGTCCATGGTGGCACTTGAGGGCACACATCCAATGCCAGTGCTAGGAAAGACACAGGAAGCACTGAAGTCATGCAGAAATTTTGAGGCCAATCGCTGCCCTTCTCCTTGTACTTTCACTTACAGGATTGATTTATTCCTGGCTCTTCAATAACATCAGGCTTCATTTGAAAATTCCCTTCTCTGATAACATCAACATCATCCTTATGAAGGCTCCTGGAACCTGGAGACTTGGTTTAAAAAAAAGCCTAAGCAAAAACTTGATAGAAATTGAAATGTTTATCTTCTTTTTTACAAAGTGCAACTGATCAAAGGAGCAGAAGAAAACCAAGTCACGCATTAGGAAGTTCTATGACAAAGGTAAGTAAAAATAATTGATCTCAATATGACTCTGCAGTTTAAAAAGGAACTGTTTTCTATCCTAAATTGGCAGGATACTCTCTCGCACTAAGGTTAGTAAGGATTACTGAACAAAAAAATGCTTTACCTGTCTGAAATCATAAAGGTGATAATTCCTTGAAAAGAGGGGTGAGAAAAATGTCTCAGCTGCAAAGTCCTTGTTCTCTGGGTGCTGCTGCCATCCTAGCTGTGAGCATGGAGCTCTCAGTATGACCTCACTAGCTGCTGATCCTTTCACTTGGTACCCTTGGAAGGCAACAGGCTACACAATGCATTGGAATTATCACTAACAGGCAACAAAAACTGCTCTGCAACTATCTACAGTCAATACAGGTACTTTTTACACATGCAACAAAAATAATCTGTTGACACTGCAGAAGAGAAACAAAAAAAAAACCTGGGTTTTTTTTTTCCTTATAATTTGAGTTTAAAACTTTCCTGGAAAACTTCCCGCAGTGAACTGTACTGAAAGTTACAAGAACTGGTTAAAATTTTATTAGGACTTAGTGTAATACAATACAATTAGCAAACCATTTAACTGAGACTTAGGAAGCACTGTTAATTTTACTTCAGTTCCACAGGAATGGTACCTTTCGCTGCAAGTCAGATGTCCCAGGGTCTCTCTGGGCTGCTGCTATTGGTACAAGATATGCCTCTGTCTTCTGTAATACATTGTCCACACAGTTGGGCTGCATAGGAAAGTAGCAAAACCTGATTAGTCTAACAATTTAACAACCATTTAAAGTGAAAATTTAGGCTAAGAAATGTATTTGTACAAAGGAAGCTTTTTCAGTTACAGCCTTTTTATTTGGAAGCCAGGATCATCCATGACAGCATAAGAAAATATGTTTGCTTTTCAAACAGAACAGGAAAAAAGGAAGGATTTCTAAAATCTTTCTTTAAGCTGTAGATGGACTGAGAAAGAAAAAAGGCTGTTGATAGCACTGGATAAAAATCAATGTGAATTCTCAAACACAAACAGTTTTCCCCGTGTATTTCAACCCAAACGCTAAAATTCCATGTATTTAAAAAGATAGTGAAAAATAAAGGTGGTAAAAGATGGGGTAGGGAAGGACAAGTACCAGACATATTAATGGGATATTAAACACTACTAAATACTACAATTTTCATTAAGTTTCTTGTCATACATGAGGCCTCCTGAATATTGTCAAGATGACATCCTCTATTTATTACCAGCTTCATAAACAATGTCACTAAGCAATTTGTAGCTCTATGGTTCCATAAACCAAGAATTTTATTCCAGGAGCCAGGTGGAAAATGAATTTATCTTGTACAGATAAATATACATAGTCAAAAATTGGTTACCATAAGGCCAGGAGAATCAAAGTATGAACAGGAAGATGCCTGTAAACTTTCTGAGTAAGGCATTTCTGTAAGCTCTTTTATAGCTACAAGAGATGGAAAAGCACAGTGAGTTACAGTCAGTAGTCTGGGTTGTTTTTTTTTTTTACATGAAAACATCTGAATATTTACAAACCTTAACCCATGCAACAAATTGCACAGTTAGGAATTAACTGAATGAGAGCAAACAGAGACAGACTTGGAGCTCACAATGTTGCTTTAAACAGCAAAAACTGCAAGAGGGAACCTACATAACACACCACTCTAAAAGTATTTCTAAATATGAGGAGAAATGAGAGAAATCAAACAGGTACAGACATACAGAATCCAGTTTAAAATACAAGCTGACCTAACCTTCATCCTTCTCAGGGGGTTCAAGTGTCTCCTCAGAAGTGTCTGTTCCACAGAACATGCTGGCATTTTCCTCCATCTTTTGCAAGCTCTCTAACGCTGTGCTAGGCTGAGTCAAAGCTCTCAGGAGAGCAATATCATTCACCAAATCAGGGAGCCCTGAGGAATTCTCAGCCACTGCTGTGCCTTGCAGGCACCCCACCCCTATTGTTTCCCCTTGGCAGGCTTCAGGAGAAGTTGCTATGCTCTCTGCATTTTCCAACGCACTTTCTCCTACTGCTGTTTCCTCTGGAGATGAATAACCTGCTCCTAAAGGATCTGCTCTTTGTGACAAAGCCAGCAGAGGGCTGCCTGGTTTAATGCCATCACTCTTAGTACCCCAGAAGTGCTCTGAGCCAACATCTGGGGATTCCACGCATCCAAGCTGTGTAACTCCTCCCTCGGTCTTTTTGTCCATGGCAGAAATTATTCTGCTGGGAGAAATAACTGGGAGACTTCCAGTTGCCTCAAACCCCCTGGTTTCAGGGTGATGTTCATTAACACTGGTGTCACCAGGCAAGAGATCCGAGTGCTGGATTTTGATCCAGGATGTGCCATTAACGGCGAGTGCAGCACAGCCAGCCAGATCCTCCTCTTTGGCTGTGCCTTCAAAACTTGATTGACTCTCACTGATCTCTTTGATGTGGCACCCATCACCTACAAGTTCCACTTCGGGTCTGGTCTGGTTTACAGCATCTTCTGCAGCTCTCCTGGCATCGTTGTCACAAAGCTGGGGTGGTGTACCCCCCTCTCCATCAAAATCTGAACATTTCACTTCATTTTTGCTGTGTGTCTCTACTTCACAGCAAGAAGGAGGCTTCAAATGAGGCCTCAAGGCAGCATCTTGTGCTACGTCTTCTCCCTGTAAGCAACCTGAGCTCCGTGAAGGCATGTCTCCCTCAGAGAATTCCTTCCCTTCTCTTTCACACACATCTTCGTTGTCTATGTCATTAAAATCAAAAGTCTCCATTAGGTTAAAGTTAACCTCCATCAGTTCCCCATCAGAACTACAGTCTGTGCCCTGCAAACTGAACTCCTCCTTCACAATTGCAGCGTCAGTCAATGTCACATCCCCAGAGAGCTCTGGGTCACTAGACACTCCCTCTGAATTTGGTCTTGCATGAAGCTCACTCTGCATCTTCACAGAGAAATTCTCCCTAAGACTGTCAGTCCCTGAATGCTCCCTGTATCCAAAAGGATTGTTTTCAAAGGTAGTTGGACTTGCTGAACACGAAATGTCACCCAAGAGTGGGACAATCTGACTGTCACTCATTCTGCTTACAGTGGGCTCGGGTAGGAAGTAACTATTTGTGTTGCAGTGATCTTGTAAATCTTGACTTAAATTATTTACCTTTTCGTCTTGTCTCTGTCCTGTAACTCCTTCACAAGGTTGTTCAGCTGAATCTGGAAGCAACTGAGCATTCCAGTCCCTTCTATCATTTACAGCTCCCTGCATAAAAGGCAGGTGCTGCGTATCTGGAACGAGTCCTTTGGCAGGGTCGCCTGAAAAGGCAGGTAGGACGGGGCTTTTTTTGTCACATAAATCTGCATTTTCTGCTGCCTGAAATCTGGGAAGACAAGGTGAGACTCCAGATGTTTGCTCTCTGTGTCCTTGTGCTGGTTTAGACTTCAGAAGAGCAATTATCTGTGCGGTGCTCCTGATGTTGTGGGACACTGCCCCAGGAGCAGTGTGCCCAGTAAGGAGAGGAGATTCTGGCTTCACAACAAACTGATTGGAGTTCTGCTTCTCTGTCTCCTCACAGCTGTCACTAAAGGGAGCTGAGAGCAGTGAGGACAGAGACATTTGTTCTCTGCCCTTGTCCTTCCATCCCTCTTCCTGACAGCCTGCAGAGGGATTTGTTTCTGCATCCTTCTTGCGAATCGTAGAAAATAAGGGAGAGCTGATATAAAACTTGGATGGAAAACTCCCTTGGCACTCCTTAGATGAAGACAAGGCTGTTGGTTTTTCTTCATCTTCCATGGCTGGTATTTTCTTCTCAACTTGGCGTGGCCCTTGGAACCCCTAGGAGAGAAATTTTCAATTAATCCACGTTAAATCCGTGTTAAAAATGGGGCACACTCCAAGAACTGTGTTTGGATCGTATGGCCTGAAAATATATACTGATCAAATCCACATGAAGATTCCATGAGGTGCCTCAAAACAACCTCAAGCCCTTGTGATTTATTATTATATTTACCATTCAGGAAAACACGTGTCCCGTGTGTTTTATAATGCGTGTAAACACGAGACATAAAAATTTGGAACAAAAACACACCGTGACCTTCCTTTTCAGGCCAACAGGGAGATGTCTTGTGGGTAGAAGACCAGGTTTTACACCATTTCTATCCACTGCTGCAGTTTCTGCTTTCTTTGGCTGCTCTTCAGAGGGCTTTTCATTCACTTTGACTGCTTCCACTGTGATTAAATATCGCTCGCTTTCGAAATCATCTCCAGGAGTCACCTGGAAAAGAGAGAGCAGCAGTGTGTAGACAAAAATGCTATATAAGAAACAACATCATACAGTTTTATTTTTTAAAAAATATATTCTTTTAAGTACTTAAGTGTAGAAAATTCAGGTACTTACACCTACTATATCACAGATACCATATAGTACTTTTGTTTATACCTAAATTCTAAAAAGCATTAATTAGCACTTAGCTTCAATGATCAATTCATACATCACTGTAATATACTGCTTTTACCACAAAGGAAGAAAAATTCCATGAAACCTTCTGGACAAACAGTAAGATCTATTAACAAATAGCAACTGTTTTCCCTTTCCATTATTTGCACTGTAACAGAGTTTTATAGCAACCACAAGAAAAATGATTGCTTTGGCTACCAAACAAGTGTTTGAAATGCAGCCTGAAAGACAAACTACAATCAGATATAAAAATAACAACTCCAAACGAAATATACCTGAGATTTTATAAAAATACTCTCCAGACATTGTCCTTTATCATCAAACAAGGTAGCCTGCAATATAAAAATAAGATTTTAAACAACCAGTTATTTCACAAATCAACTAGACTGCTACTGGCAGTAGCAGATGATATTAAATCCAACAGTGTTAAATCTAAATTTTCACCTGATTTCTGCCAGTTCTAACCCTCAGAATTCCATCTTGCCAGGTTTTTGATTTTTTCATCTTTTGGTGAGTGTACAACACCTGTTTTAAATATGTAAAATATTGAAAAGATAAGAAGTAAGAAAATGTTCAAATATTTTCAGCAGCTACAGTCTTTAAACTTCTTCCTACTTAATTGCACAGTGTTAAAAATCACTCACAGTAAATTCTTGAGAAGCCATTGCTTTGGCAACACAGTCATCCAACAGCTTATTTCACAAATACCCACATCTTCCCCCAGCTTGAAAGACAGAAAAATGGTCAGGATGCACCAGAGCTGTGAAGGAAAAGCGTGGACAATAAATTACTTATTTTTTCCCCTCAAAAGAAAAGATTTATATGCAAGATAGTATCAAACCAGTGAGATAGAGCTGCTGTGGGCATTTGAAAGAGAAACCTCAAAAAAACAATCTAACAGACTGCTGGTAAAAAAAAAATCTTGTTTTAATAGATGTTAGGATATTTTCCAGCTTTTAGACGAATTCATTCATTTAAATGCATGGCTAGCAACTCTGAATACTCTTATTCAGAATTACTTGAGTTAAAAACCCGAAAGTTTAATTGCAGGCAAAAAGAAAAACCAAAACAAACAACACCATCAAAAAAGCCCCCACCAAAATAACCGGAGAAGCCGTTACCAGAATGATTTTGTCACAGGTCTGCAGTCGGTCATGCATGTTCAGCTCATGCAAAAAAAATAACCGACTCTCCAAAGCAGCTCCCCGTGAAGCCAAACCTCTTTGCATATTTGAAGTTCGGCCGCGAGATATTTTAAAATAAAATTTTTAGACACTCTTTGGAGTGGTGAGAAACAGTTTATGACACGAAAAGGGGAAAGATTTCGCGCTGTTTCTCGTGGTTGCCACCTCCTTGGGTGCTTCATAAGGTGAAAATCCTTGGACACGGTTTTTAGGTCAGAGTTATTCCTGAGGTTCTTAGAGCAGCTGGATCAGTGCGAGCCCTTAGGAATGAATGCCACGGGCAGTGGGACGCGCCGAACACACGGACCCGCCGCTGTCAAACCCGCTGCCTCCACACAGCCCTTTCCCAGCCCTCCTTCCACCAGCGCTCCCTTCAGCGCCAGCGCCGCCTCCCAGGGGGATGCCCCGAGGGACCGCGACACCAGCCCCCCTCCACTCCCGAGGGAACGGGCGGACACCCCGATCCTACCCGGCGGCTCCGGGACCGGGATCAGGACCGGGATCGCGGTGGCAGCCGCCGCCTTTCCGAACTTCCCGCCGCAGCGCCCCGCGTGACGTCACGACGCCGCGACGCCCCGCGAGGAGGAAGTCACGTGCGCCCAGAGCCGGGCGCGCCCCCGACGCCGCCGCGCACGCGCGGGCGCCGCCGCGGGGCTTTTTTTTTTTTTTTTCTTGGAAAGCCGGGGAGCGGGCAGCGCGTCGGGCCGGGACTGAGGAGGACGGAGGGTGAGCCGGAGCCGCGGACGGGCCGGGCGGAGCCGAAGCGGTGTCGCCGCGGCGGCGGCAGCAGCAGCAGGTCAGTGGCCGGGGAGGGGCTGTGGGTTTGCCGGTTGCAGCGGTGGTGGCGCAGACAGGGGGCGCTGTCGTCCCCTCAGCGGCTTTCCCGCCGCCCGCGCGCTCAGTTCCGCCCCCCCGCGCGCGCTCCCCTCACGGCCGGGGCGGGGGGCGGGGGGGGCGCGTCGGTCCCCTCAGGTCATCGCTGCCCGCCGACATCACACTGTAACCCTGTCCCCGCCGGCATCGCACTGTAACCCTGAGCCGTCCTTTGCCCGCCCCCCTGGGCATCCTCCTCTCTCGGTGCCCGCTGCTCCCGACGCGTGTGGCTCCTTCCTGAGGGCTCGTCACTGCCCCGGGGCGCTGAGGTGGCTTTGCCCGCAATTGATGCACAGGTGACCCTTCTGCGTGGTGTCGTGTCTTGACGCCTCGTGTTGCAGCCGAGGAATTCGTGCTGAGAGGGCTTTGGGCCCCTCAGACTTAGTCTGTGGTTGTTTTTTTCAAGTGTTCTATGCGTAAGGTCTGTGAATCGCTACAGTGGCAGCAGCAGTGGTCAGTACCTGTGCAGTGGTAAACGTATGGTGGTCAGGCTTCTCAGCATAAGTCAGGGCTAGAAGAATCTATCTCACGTTGTGGTCTGCCCCGGATTTGAACAGTAAAGAAGGTGAGGTTCTCCCATAGATTTTCAGTGGTTTCGGTCTAGTGCAGTAGCTACCAGGGCCACAGAATGCTTGTTTTTTGTGACCACCTCCGCTATGTTTCCAAGTACTTATTCTGTTTCCCTTCAGCAGCTGCGCTGTTTGTTCAGTTCCCTAATCACCTGGTTATTCCAGTTGGGAAGAACCAGAAATAAGTTCTCAGGTCTTAAAATTCGGTTATGTTTCTTGAGGGTGAGATGCTGTGAGGTGAAGGAGTTGGGCTGCCTGCCCTTTAGATGTCATACAGTTGAATCCACCTTATCAGAGTCCAGTACTGGCATATATTTTAATTATAACCACAGAATCACTTATGTTGGAAAAGACCTCTGAGATCGAGTCCAACCTTTGACCGACTATCACCTTGTCAACCAGACCATGGCACTGAGTCCCACGTCCAGTCTTGAGCACAAATCCACATTGCACCCGCTGAGGTGACAGAGGGAAGGACACAACTAACACGCAGGGATCTCCCTGTGTGTGGAACAGCTTTAATACTCATCTCTTTCAAGTGGAAGCAAAGCCTTTTCTGTCTGTGGGCACACCAGTTTCATGATGCCTATCAAATGCCTTGAAACTACGTTTAGAATAATGCATTGGTTTCATTTCGTGAAATGGGAGGGGAAGAGCAGAGGCTGCTGTGTTTTTAGGTTAAGAAATTTGTGCTGGCCCCCATCTATTAACTCCTGTCCTTTGTTACCTCACTTTGCATAGAGAGAAGTTTCAGGGCAGGGCAGGAACTTCACCCTGCAGCTCTGCCCGTGTCTGTATTGGTGTAAAATTGTTCCAGGATGTGTCTTTTTGAGTAGTTCCAGGTTTGCATTTATTCTGCAGTCCTGCCTAGGGCTGCATCTGACTCTACAAAAGCATTTTCATAGTATGTAAAGTATTTTGAATTCTTCCTTTTTCTCCCTCATCCACTATTGCCTCTTTTTAAATTTTAAAATACCCCAAGCAAACAAACATTTGGGTCAGTGCTTAAAAGAAAAAAGTATATTTTATATCTGCACCTTGTTTCTTCCAGACCTTGTATTGCAGTTGAATTTTATTATGTTTTCCAGATGTTGATAATAATAGAAATTGGGATTGGGTATGGGTTAGCACTGAAATCTTTAATTTTTATCAAGCCTACAGAAGTTTCTATAGATCCGTGTGGAGCTGTGCTATTTTGATTTACATTATCTTTGCTTTCCTAAAGTTCCTTTCCTCTCTTTAATTGTCCCTCCTTTCCTGATTCCACTCTGGCACACAGAGGCACTGCGATTTTATTACTTTTGAGGAGACCTTTGCTTTATCAATGTGAAGTTTTGACCCTGCTTTTGCTTTTCTCTGGTTTAAATTGTTTATCAGAGTGGTGTGGGTAGTGTGAGAGTTGACATGTGAAAAATACAGACTGCCTTACTCCCGGGCATATGGAGACTGCTGAATTGATTACCTGGATTTTTGTGTAGGTATTAATAGTTGATATTTGCTCTGACTCATGAGGACCTTGAAGTACAAATTTCCTCAGTGCTTCATCTCTAAAACACAAAGTGAGAGGGGAGCCTGGAATGCAGCTTGAAGCTGCTTTTCTTCGAGCTTTGAGAGTCCCTCTTCTGGGAAGGAAGTCCCAGAGCTGAGTGACTCAAAATGCTTCTTAAAACAGAGCTGCGCTGCCCGTGTGCCACGCTGACATGTTGGTGCGGTCCCTTCGTGCTGTTCCTCCCCTACAGATACCCCGTGATGGCATTTTGGGTTTAGGAAGCACCTCAGTGCAGCCCTCAGCAGAGCAGCCATTGTCTGCCGCTTAATGATATAAAAAACTTGCTGGAGGGCTTGAGTGGAGCTTGAACTTGCTGAGCGGTGTTACCTGGCTTATCTTTCCAAGGTAACTGCTGACCTTTCACTATCTTGAGTCGTCAGCTCACAGCGGGGGAGAAACTGATCTCCGGCTGAGGAGGCCTGATTTGCACCATAATTTGGGGACCATTTCCATTTGCCATCCTGTTGTCCTGAGGTGGGCTTCCTCTCTGATGGCTGTGCTCTCCTTTCCCTCTCTGCTGCCTTGGCAGAGAGCTGAGAAGTCTTTCATATGGTGATTGCGACGTTAATTACTGAAATTAATTTTTGTGTTAATTTAATTTTCCTAAAGCTGTCTGCTTCTGGCAGCCTTGCCTTGTTTTGCTAGTGTGAAATGAGGTACTGAAGTGGTGACTGGCAGTTCTCAGCTACAGCGAATTGAAGCCTGAACAAAAGAGAGGAATTAATGCCTCAAAACGGTTTTATATTTTTCAAGATGAATCTGTATATTTAGTCACTTGGTTCTAGTCAATGTTTATTTTCCAGGGGCCTAGTCTGGAGTTCTGACGGGCCTGGCTTTGCCATTAGAGACACGTTGTTGACTTACTGCTCTTGGGCAGGGCCTTGGTAGTTGATGGAGTGAGTGGTTTGCATTTTTGACATAATAAAGACAATTTTTTTAAAAACTAACCTCACTGTTACCAGATCTGCCATGATCAAGGTTGATACAAGGTTAGTTTCTGAAGTGTGTAGTGCTCCTGGGTTTTGTGTGTGATCTTTCTGATGGTTTGTACTGTGAGTTAGATAGAGTGGAGAAAAAATGATGTATCTTTTTTAAAATTCTCACAAGAATGTGTTTATGAGGAGGGAAATCACCTGCTTTTCAGCTTCAGTTGTTGTAGACTCTTTCTGGCAAGTAACTTGCTTTTCTGGTAGCAGGGCAGCAAATCAAACAAAAATATTTACTCCTTGAAGTAAGACCTTTGTGTTTTTAAGATTATATTTATGTCTCATTTGACAGAATGACAGGGATGGAGACTGAAACAGCACGAGACAAAGCCATGGAAGAGGGAAGCACTGAGCAGAAGAAGGAAAGAGAGAAGAAGAAGAGGTCAAGAGTTAAGCAAGTGCTGGCAGATATAGCCAAGCAAGTGGATTTCTGGTTTGGTGATGTTAATCTCCACAAAGACAGATTTCTTCGAGAACAAATAGAGAAGTCCAGGGATGGGTGTAAGTTTATTTTCAGTATACTTCAGCAAACACTTGGGTTTTACTCTGCTCTTCCCTGTATTGCTGGCAACAGTGACAGGTTATTTTGAGGTGCATGTCTTCTCCTGGGAAAGGCAGGAGTTCCATGCTGGAAATCAGCATCAGCAGCTCAGGAGGCAGAACTGTTAATACATTTTTAAAAATTTATTTGCTCTTTCTCTTCTCCTGAGAAAGACATCTGCCAGGGTAGAGATGGCTGTTTGGGAGACCTGATTTTCCTCTATCAGTTTGGGATAATTTTAGGAACAAGCCATTAAACAAGAGTCATTTTGCTCTCCAAACTGGACTTGGTTTGCAGGGTAGATAGGTGCAGAAATTAAAATGTCACTCGAATGTGTAGGTAAGCACAAGTATTTTGTTAATTTCCTCTCTGCAAGAAATTGTTTATTTGCTTGTAGGGCTACTGTGAGTCTTTTCAGACAATTTCTTTACGTGTTTGTTAGGACTTTTCTAAGGGCCCCCTTAAATAACTAATAAAGTAATAAGTAAGTAAAATTTATCCTACATTTTCTAGAGATACTAGAAGTGTCTAAATTTTTATGAAGACTAGTGCTACATAATTTTCTGTCGAGGTTTTAGCAGCGTGTCTGATCAAAACTGAAGTGCAAACAGGGGCTCCGTGTTGGCAGCACTGAGTTAAATGCTCAATGGGTGCTTGAAGGAGAGGCATGTTTTCAATGCAAATTGTTTTTGTGCTGTAAAACTACCCCAGAAAGG
>VWYO01006027.1:107115-131872 GCA_013400275.1 Rhadina sibilatrix | reverse complement strand
GGGGGGGGGGTTTTCTTCCTTTCTTTTCAAAGACAACAGTTATCGGTGGGGAGGTAAAAGAACAAAATTCCTTTGACAAAGGTTAGCACAAAAGAAAATTAAATTTCGGTGTACTTAAAACTTAAATTTTGACGGTAAAATTTTTCTGTGAATCCTTGGTTAAATACTGTGCTTAGAACTTGCAGATTGTTTCACAAGAAAACAAGTGGATTAGAACACATCACCTGATTTCATAATCACACTTTTTTTCCCCCCCCTAGATGTTGACATATCACTTCTTGTTTCTTTCAACAAAATGAAAAAATTGACTACTGATGGGAAGCTGATCGCTCGGGCAGTTAAAAGCTCATCTGTTGTAGAGGTATTTAACATCTCACTCTTCTGTATTTACCAGTGCTGGGAAAATACTGATGGGGTGCTGAAGTAAGCAGTAATCTCATGGAAAATGCTTATTTCTCCCTACTTTCAGTTGGACTTGGAAGGAACCAGGATCAGGAGACGCGAACCTCTGGGCGAGAGCCCGAAGGACGTGGACAGCCGGACTGTCTATGTGGTAAGGCTGGACTTGTGTGTGCCCCTGCCTGTTCCTTCCTAGCTATGGAAACTCCCTTGTGCATCAGGATTTTCCTTGGCTGCTGCTGATTGTGCAGCAAAGGTAAAAGGAATTTAATAAGCAAAGGCTGGTGAGCAAGAGCTTGGAGTGACTGTGGCAGGAAAGGGCTTCATTTGGTGCACGGATTTCTTGTGCCAGCTTCAATCATTTTAAATGCCGAGCAAAGTGCTGCTTCCCAGGCTGAAAAGGTGCAATTTCATTGCATTGAGCTACTGCTGTGTTCACTGGGCTTTTTTAATGCCATTAGAGGAGCACCAGTGGTATTAAGAAATATTTACCCATTACATTAATATAGTTACAGCTTTCTAATAACAACTAAATTAGCTTCATCAAACAGGATCTAGCTGCATTCCCAAGTTTATCAGGGTACTTAAAACAGCATTATCTGTTTATAAAATCTGTTACTGCAAGTGCCTCTGGTTTGTACACAGGAACACCGTTCTTTTGAAGGCAGACTATACCTGAAAAATTTTAATTATCCTCCTAATAGCACACTGTGGCTACCTCGGAATGACTGCTTAATTTAAATGAAAATGGCTTGTGCTGATGGGATAAGTCTGCATCTCACCATGGTATTTCAGCCCTGTCAGAGTGAAAAAGCTGTCACATTGTGGAGCCAACTAAGTGGTAGATTGGAAAGACATCCGATGGTTGAGCTTTTGCTTATTTAAACCCTGGACAATTTCATTTACTAGATTTGAAGCCACTGAGGAATTTGCTTTGTGTCTATTTGCTTTTTATGACAAGTTTTCTTTTTGCTATGTACCTGTAGCTGTTAGCAGCCGAGTTAGTGTTTTCCAGACAGCACTGAGTTTTCTGTGATAAAGGATACACAGGAATCCTGGCCAAAATTCCAGCCCATCCAGATAAGGAGGAACTGAATTGCTCTGATGATTCCTTCCTTAACAAAAGCCTGGAAAAGGTGGTTGGCTTTTGTTTTATTAAATACAATGTGCCAGACTTAGTATTTTCCTAAGGTGATTGCAGGTATTGCTTAGAACTCTGAAATGCTTTGTCTATATCATTTTTCGATAAGATATTCTAAGTCATGAGATACATTGTCTATGCAGAGCTGAAGTGTGTGCGTAATGTTTTGTAAATAGCTGGTATGTGGCACTGGGGAGAGCAGCAGTAATTCAAGTTTGGTAAATTACATTTCTGTGCAATAATCTGACTTTTTTATATGTTTTACCATAGACTTCGCTATTATACTACTAAAACTTGAAGAAAAACTTGAAGTAACTCGCCTTTCAACTTAAAGCCAAACCATGACAAAATGTTTTTCTGAGGGTGACAAAGTTTATGAAAAAAGAAAATCTGAATGTGTTAAGTGTTTCCCTACAAGGAGACCCTTTTAGTGCAGTAACTTGTTGTGAAAAAAAATGAAATAATGCCGACATTGTTGCTGTTTAAGCATGAATTTGAGAGTGGAATTTTAAAGTGTTCCATTGGATCTAGTGAGAAATCAGTGTGACACAATTTCTGTTTGATTGGGGAGGGGAAATGCTGAACTCAGACACCATGTCTGCAAGCTGCTAAAACGTGTTGCTGTATTAAGGACTTTGTATAAATCAAAATTAGACAATTTTGTCATCCCAGAAGCTGCCTAAAAGTTTCTGCTCATCTGATGAATTAAGCTCTAGCTGCTAAACCTGAAAATATTGGCTACTGCTAAAAGTTTTATCAGTAGTGACTCTTTACTGGCCTGCAGAAATTCTTTCTGTGATACCTGCCTGCATTACCACCAAAAATAAATAGCTTGTGTTTTGCAAAGGGTAGTTTGGGACATGCCAGTCCAGTATTTGCTCCAAGGTTTTAAATTTAGCAAGAGATCTTGTGTTGCAAAGGTCCAGCTGCAGGTGAGGCCTTGGTATCTGTCTTGTGAAGAAAATAAGCATTTAAATATGTAATGTGTTTGTTATAGGTATATGAATAATTAGAGATCTCTTCTCAGGTCAGTTTTTAACACCTGGTTACTTTGCCTCTCAACATTTTGACATCAAACTTCAATTTTTATTTTTTTTTTTCCTCCTTTAGGAGCTGCTTCCCAAAAATGTCAATCACAGTTGGATAGAGCGGGTGTTTGGGAAGTGTGGCAATGTAGTTTACGTCAGTATTCCCCGGTATAAAAGTACTGGGGATCCAAAGGGCTTTGCTTTTGTTGAATTTGAAACTAAAGAACAAGCAGAGAAAGCCATTGAGGTGAGTGCTGGTGACTCTGCTGCTGACATTGTTCCTGGTGTCACCTTGTGATATGAGTGGTG
Source organism: Rhadina sibilatrix (assembly GCA_013400275.1). Taxonomy (NCBI): domain Eukaryota; kingdom Metazoa; phylum Chordata; class Aves; order Passeriformes; family Phylloscopidae; genus Rhadina; species Rhadina sibilatrix. The sequence continues at coordinate 128,995 of VWYO01006027.1, read as the reverse complement.
TGCTCTTTCCTAGGACACCCACTGAATCTTAGGGAAATTTCGAAAATATCACCATTTAAAAGCTTCATTTAACAGGAGTTAGTTCCTCTTTCCTGCTCCCAGACCTATAATCAGTGCCACAATTCTTTCAAGATTTAATTCTATTAATAATCTGAAGACTTAGAAATATAATGGTGCTTTTTTTTTTTCTTTTGCTAAGTAATTTAGTTGGCCACTCTTGGCATCTTTTATAGGAGTTGTTCTCTGTGTGACAATAAATGTTTAAATTTTGTCAAATAAGCGTGGTCATACCTAATTTTCTGTACTGACTTGTGATTTGAAAGTTTTTATGCATTGAAATGTGATGAGGATTGCTGGTTTTAACTTCAATGCAGAGTCTTTAAAGAAAGTATGATTTTGTAGTGTTATGTGGTTCTCAATTTCCTTCTTTTAGTTTTTGAATAATCCACCGGAAGAAGCGCCACGGAAACCTGGGATTTTCCCCAAAACAGTAAAGAATAAACCAGTCCCTACACTGAATTCAAGTGAAAACACTGTAGTAGGTAAGTGTTACTGAATTATTGGGATCAAGGAAGTGTTGTTAAGTTACTTGGGTCAGTTTTGTGCCTCAGCTTCTGAAGAGAAAATTCTCACCTGTTGTGTTACTGTAGTTTAGTTTCATGTGTCTTAAAAGCTTTTAATAAAAACATTCACATTGCTGTGTTTTGCCAGCATGGCCTTAAGTATGAAAAACCTGCTGTAATTTACAAACCAGTATCTCAGATTTATGTTGCAACTTCATCACTAAAACATTTTCCCTCTTCTCTGGTGGTGTAAATAAAATTTCCCAGACTTCAAACACCTTTCCATCTTTTTTCTAAGACTAATGATAAATCACATTAATATTCCTCACAATTATCACCAGTTCTTTTGTTATACTAGCAACTGTTAAGTGGAAACAAAAAAAATGAAATCAAACTGTTGGTTTTCAAACCCTGTTTTACACCCATTTTTTTCTCTTCTTAAAACAACCAGGAGAAACTTTGTGTCCATCTCTTCCATAGAGTAACAACCCAATTTATCACATGTGCTGCTTTGATTGTTTAAGTAAATAATCTAATCTAGTGTTTAATCATGGGCAGTTTTAAATACTGTGTTTTAATCCAGAAGAGAAGAAAAAGAAGAAAAAGAAGAAGTCCAAAATCAAGAAAGAGAGCAATGCACAGGCAGCTGCAGAGCCCAAGGAATCAAACAGTAACACTACAACAGAGCCAGTACCCAAGCCTAAAAGACACAGGACTCCATCAGAGTGTTCTGAGATGGAGGGAACTGAGACTCCCAAGCAACCCTCCAAAAGGGAGAAGAGGAAATGGGACAGAACAGAGAGCTCAGAGGTAACCTGGGAAAGCAGGCCAGGAAAGAGAAAAAGAACCACCTCAGGAGATGGTGAGACATCAGCTCCAAAAGTTAAGAAAACTGCTGAAAAAGATGAAGCTGAAACAGTAAAAGAAGAAACAACAGAAGCTCCAAAAGATTCTAATGGTAAAAAATCTTGCCTCTTTTTATTATCATGATTGCTATGCATGAATTATAAGGAATGATAGATAACCCTTAAGGATGGGGAGTGATGGGCTGGATATATTGGAAGCCTTAGATCAGCTTGGGCATGAGTGTTCCCTGCAGTTAAAATTAAACCTGGTAAGGAGGCACTCTAAGGAGAAGAGCTACACAAGGAATGAGGAAGAACTTGCAACACCAAAGTAGGGAAATCTAATCAGAAGTCAAAACAGTTCAAAGAAGTTTATATCAAGAGAACTTGACTGAAGTGAAATATGAGTTAAACAGACAGGCTGGGCAAATGGAGACAGCACTGGAATCTAGATAAATAAATTAAAATACAAAAGGGAAAAGGTAATGACCCGTTTGTTCCCTGAGATAAGAAAAGCTGCATTGAAATGCGATTTAGTGTGAGAAGCCAAGTAAACTGAAGGAGTCAGTGAAGTAGACTAGAAGTAGTTAATACAAAGAACCAGTAAATATTGAATGTGGCTTTATTGTAGTAGCGTTTAACTATCCGTGTTTGATTTAAGTGTTTTTGTTTGAACTGTTTTAATGTAGAAGTTTCTGCAGAAGAAGACAAAGACAAAAAAGACACATCCCTTTCCAAATCTAAAAGGAAACACAAGAAAAAACACAAAGAAAGACACAAAATGGGTGAAGAAGTCATTCCCCTCAGGGTACTCTCCAAGTAAGTGACATAAGTAATCTTTTCTGTGATTTCACTGAATCATTTATTAGTTTTTATTTCTCAATAGTAGTGAAGTTGGCTGGCTTTGTAAAGGGACCTCCTGAATGAGACCAATGCTACCAAAACCCCCTAAGTTTTTTTCAGTTGCCACACCTACTGTAAGTATAAAATAAATCCCAAAGGTTTTATTTTACCGGTTTAATGTCGTTCTGTGTCGGGCCTCCTAAGTTTTATTATATACCTCGGGGATATTGTTGCTTTGTGGTAACACATTTTTAATGTTAATATGTTTGGATGTTCAGGTTTTCCTGCTACATGCAGTTTTCTGTCACTTGTACGAAAGCTTAAATCACTTGTTTTGTATATTTTATTGAGATTTTATTGCTTAAAAATTTAAATTCACCGTATTGAAACCTTTGAAATTATTTATTCCTGAAGTCTTGGTATGTGTCTCACAGTCCATCACCATTGCTAAAGTGCAATTCCAATTTATATACAACAGAGTTGCATATTAGCAACAGTATTAGCCTGTAGCAAGAGGATTGAAATACCACACTTCGAGTCTTCATTGCTTGATGTGTAGGATTCTGCCAACCTTATAATGTAAGTTTCTGGGCTTTTAGGAGTCACCACAACTAAAACATGGAAGCACTTACTTTTTAGGCATCCAGCAAGTACCTCCATGTTAAAGTAGAGGGGGTCCTTGCCGCCTTGTGATGTAGAAACACATATTTAATAATTTGATACATATTTATTAATTTGATACATTTGAGGAAAGTGCTGAGGTTAAAAGGATTCACCACCACTAAAACATGGAAGCACTTACTATTGTGAGCCAAAGCAAGCACATCCACATTGAAGTTGTGGGGGTCCTTCAGGAGGGAAACTACACAAAGTTAAAACAAAAACGCAGTAATAAAAAACATACATGCACATTCCCTTGAAGAAACCTTTGAAGATTAGGATCCACCGCCACTGAAACATGGAAGCACTTACTTTTTTAGGCAGCAGGTACCTCCATGTTAAAGCAAAGGGAGACCTTTAAAATTAAAAATCACTTCAAATGAACGTTAGCCCCTTAGATTGTAGCTCTTTGGAAAAGATCTGCTCACGGATAAGCTTCTTTTTTCCCGGATCTGAAGATCCAAAAATCTTGAACTGAAGTGCAGGCCAAAAAATAAATATAATCCCAGGTGGCGTTTCAGGTTTGCGATCAGGATTCACCTCTACTAAAACATGGAAGCACTTACTTTTTCTAAATCACAGAAAGCACCTCCATGTTAAAGTAAAAGGGGTCCACATAGAAAAAAAATTAAGGTTATCGACGCAGCTGGTCCTCGGCATCGTGATCAAACTGCAACAAACAAAAGTTTTGGTTAAAAGTTACTCAATTATAGCAAAGGGGTAAAATGTTTAAAGAGTATAAGCATTGCAAATACTTGCCTGACTCATTCTCGGTGGTCTCCTCTTCCTTCGCGTCAAGCCACAAAGTTACTCCTTGGGCTTGTATTTATACCAAACCTTGCTATGGGATGGTGTTGCCTTTTTATCTCCAAGAATCATTACGTGGGTCTTTTGTTATTTTAATGCCTTTGCTCTGTTGAGAATGTATGATCCTGGGTGAGTCTGGATGCTTTTTTGAAGTATACAGTTGTCGCTGTTAACAGCTAAAACCATTACCACAAGATATCCTCCTCTTTAAAAATCCTCTATCAGCTTGTTTGATAGCACAGATTAGGGTAACAATGAGTCGTTCTCACAGTGGCACTGCGGGCATTGTGTTGCTGTGGAGCAAAGCTCTCGCTGTTTGCAGAAACATCTCCATGTTAAATGTATGTAAATATATAAATTGCTTCCATGGGGGGGGTATTTTTTAACCAAAATGCATTTGAATAGTGAGGAATGTCCTTATCTCGGTAGGGTTTTGGCGAATTCAGCCAGTTGTTGATTTTCCATCAATGATTTTTTTCTAGAAAATGAGTGACTGATTCTTAATGTAGTGACACAGGAGTGGGTTCACTGAACTAATTCAGCGAATTGAGCGTTCACGGTCTCTGAATTAACTCTGAATTTGGTGCCTGTGCTCTGTGTAGTTCCAGTGGAAAACTGTTTACCAAACTCTTCTCTATGCTGTCTGAATATTTAAAGCAAATTTGAAAGCCGTTCTGTTGGAATGATAGCTTGATGTTGTTGGAACTCTCTGAAGCAAAGTCATGGGAAATTGGGTTAGGGACAAAATTGAATTTGACCGAAGTGCAGGGAGATCTCCAGTGGCAGAATGGTCTGCACTGTTCACCAACTCCACCCAAAGCTGTTTGTAACCTGTTAAATTACATTAAGTTTCTAAACATCAGTTTCTTGTTTGCAACTGACGTCCTGTGCCTGTGTTGCTGCTTTTAGGACTGAATGGATGGATCTGAAGCAAGAATATTTGGCCCTGCAGAAAGCCAGTATGGCCTCCCTAAAGAAAAAGATGTCTCAAATCAAACCTGAGCCCGTGGGAGAGATGGAGACAGAATCTGGTGTGCAGAAATCTGAAAATGACAAAAGTAATCCTGGGTTTTGTCTTGTTTTCCTCATGTTTCTTGTGTGCAAACAGAAGTGGTGCAAGACCCTGATCTTGCAGAAACACTGCCACAAGGTTTTATTTTGTAAAATGCTGCTGTTTTCTCAAAACATCAGGTAGTAAAAGTAATCCCCTCCCTGTGTTAGCCTGGATTTGGGACTAAGGAGTTAAATAATTAAATACTAAAGTGATTTTAGCACATTTCAGTAGCACTTCCCAGGCTTACAGATATATTTGGACAATTTTAATTTTAAAGCCTGAGAGAGGTAAATCAACAATCAACTTTCTTTGGTGCTGTATCTTGGACCCGACCTGCTTGGGTTTAAATGTACCAGAGGTATTAAAAAACCCAGCTTGAAATTGGGCTTTATCAGCTCTATGGATAAGAGGAGCTTTAAAATTGTATCTTTGTAGTTAAACTTCTAGTTTCAGGTTTAGAATTCTTCTTGATTTTATTTGTGCTGAATTCTCTGTGCTTCTCTTCACTAACCTCAGCGCTGATGTTCCAATGGCCCTCTGCATTGGTTTTAATCACTCTAAAACTGCGGGGTTACTATTGGTACATATAAGATGTCTTTACAGGAAGGACCCTGTGGACTGTAAAAATTTCTCTAAGACTTTCCCTTGAGACTGTTTCTTTTACTAAAATTGACTTGAACCTACGGACAGCCTTCATCCTTCGTTTAATAAACCTCAATCTGCAGCAACAATATTTGATGCTTGTTTACACTGTTACTTCAGTGCTTTCATAATGTCTTATTTTTTTAACGTAATAAATGTAAAAACATTTTGTATTTCCCCCCTCCTCCTCCGTTTTTAACTTGATCAGCCACCAGTGAAGATTGTGCCCCTCCCGCCAAGGCCAACACAATGGGCCCTCAGTTTGTCAGCGGAGTAATTGTGAAGATCATTAGCACCGAGCCCCTGCCGGGCAGGAAGCAGATCAAGGTAATGCCTTTGTAACCTCAGGGTAGCTGTTAGCCTTTCCTTTTACCCTGCCCCCCAAATGTTTGAATATGGAATACCATTTCACCCAGTCTCACTGATTTTTTTTTTTTTTTTCATTTCTTTGGCCAGTAGCTGAGTACAAATTCTTCTTTAGTATCTGTTAATGGCAGATTTTTCAATGGCAAAATAGGCTGCAGGAGGATGTTTCAAAGTAAAACCAAGCCTTTAGTGTGCTTGGAGCAATGTCAAGTTTATAATGAAAATATTGAGGAGAATAAGCAATGCTCTAGTGCTTTCCAGTTTTTTTTTAAAAAAAAAGGAGCTGGAGACTGCTTCAGTGTTCTGCATTTGTCACTGTGCCAGTCATCCTGACAAGAGAGCTATAAAAATATACCTGTGGGGGTTTGCAAAAGTTTATGGTGTTTTTATCATTAACAGGGATTTGGGGGCAGGAAAATGCTCTCTGCATAAGAAACCAATTTTCTTTATTTCAGAAGGAATTTTACAATGACAAAAACTCCATTTCAGGGAGAGTGACAGCAGCAGAACTTGTTGATTTAGTCTCTTTTTCCCTAATGCAAGTCCTTGTTTTTCTCGATTTATAAAGTGGTTAGATACCTTCAGTTTTATGTGATGACACAAACCAAAAGTGACACACATTATTTCTTTTTAAGGAAAATACTAGTTTTAAGCTGCATCCTTTTGAAATGGAAATATTAAGTGTTTTCCAAAGGAAATAACAGGCTTTTTCCAGATCCTGAATTTTCCGTTAATGTTACGCGGGATTTTTTCTTTCCCGAATTGCAATTTAGGATGAGAAACAGCTGGAAAGAATTTGAACAACTTCAGCTCAGGTTGGTTCACATATCCAGTCCACTCAGGACAATGAGGGAATGGTTTAAAATTCAAGTTTTGATACTGTTTGTCAAACATTTGTAACTAGGGAGGCCATTTAGAGTCACCGGCTGCTTGCAAGTATGTGAGGCTTGGTGTGACCATGAACCAAAGCAACATGAGAGACTCTCTCACTAAAAACCCTCATCTCACTGGTGGTGGGGTTGCAGCTTCAGCAGCCTCATCTTTCTCCGTGTGTTTGAAGGCAGCTGTCTGAGTGCTGGAGACACAGAGGGAGTGTGGTACAAGTTGTGCCTGTGACATTTGAGGGCCTCTTTGACTGCAGGATACACCTTACTGGGCTGAGTCTGTGTCACACCTTGATATGCTGTGGGCAACAGGAAAGCTTAGTATTTAAACAGCAGAAAACTTAAATTCTTTGGATATTTCTTTCGTTTTTGTATTTTTTTTTCCTGGCCTTACTAGTTGCATAACTTTGTGGAAGGCAGAAATGCCACCAGACCTGGCTTTGCTGTGTTACTGGGCTATCAGCTGCTTCAAACTGCCACTGAGCATTGCTTTCAGGCCTGTTTTTTCCTTCAGACTTCCAGACCTGACCTGCACTTCTCGATGCGTGGAAGCAATTACGCATGCCACACAACTTGGAAAGGTCTTTGCAGTGTAGTTTAAATATTATTTTGATGTGTTAATTTTACACTTCACTGCTTCCCTATTTCACCCTTAAGGTGCTCCTCAAAGCAACTAACTTTTGCCAGCTCCAGCAAACTCTTTGGTTTGTTTTATTTTTCCATGAAATGATGACTTTGGGATAGACTAAGACTGTAAAGTAGCTTTTGTTGGCTCTCAAATGATCTTAACAGTGTTGCCACTTAATTTTGTTTTAAGGCTGCCCTTGGTAGTGGAGGGTTAAAAGCAGTGTGTGATTCCTGAATAGAAGCATCTTACTTGAGCTTCCTGCTGTGAACAAAATTAGGACTAGGAATGTGTGGTCCTACCTAATTTCCCTAACAGCAGGAATTACAAGTGAGGTACTTCATCTGCAAGAGCATTTGTGACTCCTTCTTCCTTCAGCTGTCAGTGAACATTTTCAGGCAGAGGTCACTTCATAAAGATAGAGTTGTTTTACTACTGCTCCTTTCTCAAGTAACCTGCCTTGCATGAGCTTGCTTTAATACATTTGATGTGTAGAATCAAATTTGGTATTTTTCTGTGAGGATGAGATCTATCAAGGTTGTAGTACACAGTTTTTACTTTCGAAAAAAATCAGATACAGTGTTGAAATAAATGGGTGATGCTCCATTAGTAAAATGATACCATAACATTTCCAGGAATTACTGCTTTAAATTGTTAATGGGAGGGCAGGATGAGAGATAGATGGGTAGATGTTGCAGGCTCATAAATCAGAGCTCAGTTATAACCTTCTTTGGAAAAAATGTTAATTCAAAACTCTTTGACAAGAGATTGATCGATTAAATGACAAAGTTCAGTTACTGCCTCCTACTTCATGACCTTTTTGAAAATGTTAATGACCTCCAAATGGAATGGTCAAAAGTCCCTCTTTTTAAGTTCTCTTTTTGAAGGCTGATTTATGGTGTGTGTTGTCTCATGCTCTGACAGGATGCTCTGGCAGTGCTGGCTGAGGTGGCTTATGTTGACATGCTGGAGGGAGACACCGAATGTCACGTCCGTTTTAAGACTCCTGAGGATGCACAGACTGTCATGAAATCACACAAAGAAATACAGATCAAAAACAACTGGAAGTTTGAAGTTCTCACTGGTAAGACTTCTCTTTTTTTTTCGTGGAAGTACAGGAGAAGCCTTAATTACTGTGAAAGGGATTGTTCCTGGTGAATTTATGGATACATTTAGATATCTCAGGAGAAAATGATTGCATGTTTAGTTGGGTTTTTTTTCTGAGAGTCTTCTCATTTTGCAACTACTGTGAAACTGATAAAACCAAAAGGGATTTTATGCCACCATTCAGAGCAAAATGATGATTTTTGCTTGCTATTACAAACCTAATTCTGTTCTTTTTAGATGGATTTGCTTCACTTTCAGTGGCAAAGGACTGTAGAACTTCATTCACATTTCAGCTTTATGAATAGAACATTCTGTTAATGCAAAAGAATTTTAAATGAAGACTTTCTTGAAAATACTGAGCATATGTGTGAAATGACAGGGCAAGGACCTAACAGCATGGGTACACTTAAAGTGGGTTTAGCACTTACCTACTAATGGATCTTTATTTTTCAGGAAGTTGAATAATTTAGGCCAGAATAAGAAGGGTTCCTTAGGGCTCTACTTATCAACTTCATTTTATTTCTGAAATTACTGTGCAGTTCTAAATTTGTGTCTTGTATCAGACTGGATTAGTTTGCCAATTGTGGAGAAGCCTCTATGTGGGATTGAGGAATGGAAAAAAAGAGGAGGTCTGTCAAAATTGGTGTATTCATGAAACTTCTGTATTTGAGAGATGCACCAAAACGTGTAAATATGGGAAAAAAAAAAAAAAAACAACAGGTTAAACAATCAATATGAGATTTCCTCATCTGTATCCAAATATTTTACTCTGGTCCTGCCTAAACCCTTGTTTAGGACCGGTCTGTGGGTGCAGGGATGTAGACGCCAGTTAAGGATTGCAGGAGGAGAAGCTTTGATGGAAGCATTAACCTTCATGATGGTATCAAAGTTAATTGAAGTTTGAGACTCAGTGAGTGCTGCTAATGTCATTTGGAGATAGATTTGTCTCCTGTGTGCTTGCTCTGTGTTTCAGAGATGCAGAAATAACCTCAAATTTTGTGTTCTGCAGCTGTGTGCTCTGTGTCTGTCTCTGGTTTTGTATCCTTACATAAGAGTCTAGTAGGAGATTAGGAGTAAGTACTACACTGTAGGAGCATTCCATTCATAGTCTTAAGATTTATTTTTTTTCTAACTGGCTCATTGAAATGAGAATAGAAAAGCTTTCCAGGAATGCACAAGGGACTCACAGTAAAGATTTTTGTTTTACTTGGTGGCAGAAGGTGAGAGATGAAAAGGAAAGAATCTTTAATGCTCTCTACAGCAGGGACTAAAGATTTCCCAGTAGTATTTTACTCCTTTCAGGATTTGACTTTAAGTATCTTCAGCTTGGCATCTGGTGAGATGGTAAGCATCTGTGATCGTGTTTAGATGTTAACCTTTGTAGGAATCTTTTCTGAGATCCTACAGAACCTTCCCTGTAGCTGAAGATGAACCCTGAGACCGTGCAAAATGATACCACAGAATTCCCATTGTGATAATTACATCACAAACCAGAAGGAATAGTGGCAAATTGCTGCTTCCCTGCAAAGCAGCTGCTGAGAAAAGCTGCAGAATTTTTTGCTTTTGTATTGCTGCCTATGTTCAAATATTCCTGACAGCTCATGAAGTCCCCAGGCAATGGTTTTGATGAAACAAAATAGTCCCAGTTGTTCTTACAGTAATTACTTTTTTTTTTTTTTATTTTCCCCTTCCTGTTTGGTAGTTGTTTAAATGTGTCAGAGGTTGAGTACATCAGTAAATCAAAGGGGCCTGTGTGCTGTGGTGAAACTTCAGCTAAAACTCAGCTCTTTTTGCTGATGACAAGATAGTGAGCAATTCTATATGGCTTCTGTGTATAGGAAATTTAAGGCTACTGGGGAAGCACTTGTTGGGCTTCCCTTACAGGTACTTTGACCAGTGTTTACCTCTCATCCACTTCTCCTGGCTACATTTATTGACATTCCTCAATGTCAATTTTCCCCAAGGTGACCATGAACAACGTTACTGGCAGAAGATTTTGGTGGACAGACAAGCTAAGCTGAACCAGCCTCGAGAAAAGAAGCGGGGTACTGAGAAGGTAACCTGCTTTTTCACAGCTTTTTCCTCTACAGCCACGGCTGAAAACATGGCACATGCTCCACGTGTTTTCATACTTTGTGTATTTAATTCTGATAAATCACTTCCTACTGACTTGGCAGCAGGATTTTAAAGCCACAAAGTAAAGAGTGTGGCTGTCCTGCTCCAGTTGACAAGGTCAAGGCTACTCATTACAGGGACAATTGGAGAAAGTTAAGTCCATGACTAAAGGCCTGAAAACTTAATTTGTAAGCTGGATTTCTTCTGAAACCCTGTTTGGATGAGCTCATTAATAAGTTAAGTAGTCTCGATGTGCTCTAGTGAAATCAAGAGTAGTGCTACACTCTTAAATCTCTAATATGACCCAGAAAATAATTTTCTTGTGAATCTCATTTCCCTCACAACTAACACAGTTTTATCTGTGCTGTGGCAAATGCTGCTGTGTTCCCAGAGTGGTCGGGAGCCCGTGCACCAGTGACTGCTCTGACCCTGTGCAAGCATCCATAGCTGTACAGCTTCCAGTTGCAAACGGGGAAATTGCAGCCTTCTCCTCGCTGTGCCTGTCGGGCTGCAGCTCTGAGGGAGTGCTGCAATGAACTTGCAGGCTGCAGCCTCTACTCCAGCCCCAGCAGATCCTTCCAGGCATGAAGGGTTCCTCCATTAAGCCAGTCAGATCCCTGACTTGACAGAGAGGAGCCAGAGAGTATTTCACAGACGTTTTATTGCCAGGTTTGCTTCACACACACTCCAGATAAGGTTTCTGAGTTTGCTTTAGCCTGAATTTTTTTTTTTTTGCTGTGGCTTGCAAAACTTCAGAATCATCTGACCGTAATTATTTGTTGTTGACTTTGGAGACTCTTTGTTTCCTGGACGCTTGCAAAAAAAAAATATTGTCCCATATAAAATGGAAAATAAATACTTCATTGACCTAAAGGAGCAGCAGTGGTACAGGTTAAACCCTTATCTTGTACAAGGAATATTTTGCATGTCTTTTATCCTGTTTGTGTGAGTGTTCTTTCAGAGATCCTGCAAACAAATAAGTTGAGTTTTTTTAAACAAAGCTGTGCATAAAGGTCTAATTTAATTTTCTTGAAAGTCTAAAAATGGCATTTTTTTTCAAGCCATTATTCTTTAATATAAGCAGAAAGGGAATTTGAAAACTACAGCTTTAGAACCCTTTTTTGATTGCCACCAGGTTTTTTTTTAATGTACTTTTACTTTTTTAAACCCAAGGTGCCAGTGAGACCTTTGACTTTAATTTTGACTGTAGGAGCCCTTGCTCTCCAGTTTCTCTTCTTCATCTTTTGAAGATTGGTATTTGTTGACCAAGCTGGCGTAAATTTGGCAGTAATGTACCTCATCTAGGCTTGCAAATGCATCCTTGTGCTGCCATTGTTAGGCAGAACCGAGACAGTTTGTAAACTGCTGCTCCTTCCCCCTGCCCATCACCTTGCCACACAGGGAGGTGTGAACTTCAAAGCCAGGGGATTCCATTTGAATGCTAATGCTGTTAAGCAAAACATCAAGACAAGAATGCCTGGCTGCAGTCAGTAAGTCTTAACCCCTTCCTTAGTTTTTGACAGGCTGTATTCCTGAAATATGGACTGCCAAAAAAAAAAGCAATAATCTGTTCATTAATATTTTCCCATTTGAGAATATTTCCTAATTCTTCCAAGGTGATTTCTTTTGAAGGTCTCAAAGGTAGAAAAAAAAGTAATATAATAATCATAATTAAACATCTTCAGTAAAATGTTCCATTAGTGTGCATTTCTTGTCAAGGTCTATTCTGTTAATAACATTTTGAAATCCCTTACAAGATTTTGAGGTGGGGCTTTTTGCCTGTTAGGAATTAAGGCATCTTATGCTTTCTTTGAATCAGTGTTGAAATGCATGGGCTGCATCCCATCACAGGCAGCACACAGCGTTTATGCGTAGGCAGTTTGAGATTCCTTTTTTCCATGTTTTCTAAAAAGTCCAGGCCTACTCAGCTTTTATCAGGATGAGGGTTAAGGATCGCTGCAGCAGATGGCTGGTGCAATGTCCAAAACCAAAGCAAGTGGTAGAGATTTTACTTCCTCTGGCATAGTTCCTGTGATAAACCAGAAGTCCAAAAGAGACAGGATATCCCAAGGTTGCTCAGAAAAGGCCTGGCCATCCTTTGGAGTGAAAATGGTGTCCAGTCTCTTTTCCCCAGGCCCTGTAGATTGTCACCAGCCTGCTCCCCTCTGCCACCCCTGCCCAATCCATCTTCCCTTTTGTCTGTTCAACTGCCTGGTGAAACCACCTCCCTGACATACTGATACAGATGGAAAACTTCCAGCCAGAACTGCTTTTTTAGGGCAGTGCCACTTTATTCAGACCTAAAGCAATTCATCAGTCTGTAGCCTTAAACTCCAGACCGATTGGAGTCTCCCGTTGCCAAAGCCAAGGCGTGAGTGCCTGCAAGCTTCCCGCTTGGATCCTCATCTCCTGGGGGGAGGTGCTGCTGAACCTCGTTTGCACCTTGGACCCCTTTCCACTGGGGGAAGGAGGAAGTTTAAGCGGGTGGGAGGGGTGGTAGAAGTGAAAGGCATTTGGCAAGGGAGTGAGAATTGAGTATTTGTGAAGGGCGGAATAATTTGCAGTGGAAAAGGAGGACGGTGGGAATGTCTGGGCACAGCCCACTCTCCTGATAATGCCTGGGGCTCGGGGGCTGTGTCCTTGCAAGGCTGGGCAGCTCCCACTCCAGAGCACCTTTCCCTGGTTCTGTGACCCTGCTGTCTGTGGAATGGCTGGATCCCTGTTTGGATTCAGGAGTAGCAGTGTGCTCACACATAAGTGCTGGTACTGGATTGATGAGCTAGAAATGGAAATCCTTGAGGCCTCTTGCAAATTCTGGGGCACTGGAGTGCAAACACTCAGCAATATGAACTGGGCAGCTCATACCTTAGAGCTTCCCTTCCCATATTTGTCATTCTCCATCCCATATGCTGAAGGAGTAAACCACTGTATTCCACTTCCTCTTAGCGCTGAACTATTTTAAACTGGGGTTTTTTTTTAGACACCAGAGAATAAAAGTTAGCCATCTTTAGGTCAGTTTTATTGCTGGAAACTGGTTGGGAAAGCCTCAAATCTTGGCCTGCCACAGTGAGTGGTGCAGCAGCACAACGTGCACCTCCATGCTGTGTGCAGGACTCGGTCGTATGCAGAAGTAATAAATAATTTGATTTGTATGTGAAATTGTTCAAATCTGGTACACTGGACTGGCTAAGGTGCAAGTAACCCTTCCCCATAACACAAGCTAATATGGTGGAGTGGTCCCCAGCAGAGAAGCTGCTGTGGATTTTTGTTTGGGTTTTTTGTTGTTGTTTTGGGATTTTTTGTTTTGTGAGGGGGTGATGATTTTGGTTTTGGCCTGTGGGGCTTTTTTTTCCTTTTGTTTTCTGGTGTTTTTGCGTGTGTTTTTGTGCTACGTGCATTTTCACGTGGTTTCTCGTGTTGGTTTGTGGTTCTCCTGTATGTGTGGTTTTGTGTATATTGTGCTGGGTTTTGTGGGTTCTGTACATGTGTTTGACTGTTGGTTTTTGTGGGGTTTGGGGGGTTTATATGTGCTTTCAGTTGTCTTAGTGTACTGGGGCTTTTGGTAATTCTTCTCATTTGGATCTTTTTTGGCAGGTTGCATATTTTCAGGGGTTGATTTTGGTGTTCCTTAGTGGGTTTGGGTTTCTTCTGTTGATTTTAGGCAGGCTGGTGGGTTTTGGGGGGGTGGGAGCTCTGGGTTCTCTATGTGCCTTTGAGTGTGTTCATGTGTTGGATTCTGTGGGGGTTTTATGTGCCTTTAGGTGTGGTGTTGTGTTGGTTTCTGGGTTTGGGCGTTTGTGTGTGTGTGTTTTTATGGTGTCATGGGGAGTTTGTGGTTTCTTTATGTTCTTGTGTGGGGTTTAGGGGTTTTGTGGCGCCTGTGCGTGTTCTTATGTAAGTTTGCGGTTTCAGTGTGAATGTTTTTTGGGGTTTTTTTGTGGCATGTGGGCTTTGTGTGTGTTTTCAGTGTGTTTGTGTATTTGTTCATGTGTGAGGTTTAGGAGGGTTTTTTATTTTGTGTGTGTTTTTTGTGGTCTCTGTGTGCGGTTTTTCTGTGCTTCTGTGGTTTTTTTTGAATGTGTTCATGAGGAGTTTCTGTGGTGTGCTTGGGGATATGTGGGGATTTTTCCTATTTAAAATTCCACAATATTCATAAAGCACTTTTTCCTTCTTTTTTTTTTTTTTTTGTGTGTTTTAACCTTGTTTTGCCTACATCAATAGCAAAATGAATCTAATAAAAGGATAGAGTTCTTTAACTTCCTGTGTGAGGCTGTATTTTAGGATTTTGAAATTGCAATTTCAGTGTCTTCAACCATGTTGGGAGGAAGGAGGGATAGAATATATCCATGGCTGTAAGGTCAAATCCTAACAATAGAGTTTTCCTCTAATTTTCCACATCATTTTTCCTGCTTGCAGTTGATTGCCAAAGCTGAAAGGATGAGACTGGAGAAGACTCAACAGACGAGCAAACACATTCGATTCACTGATGACAACTAACCAGGGTTGATGGTCAGCTTGGAAGTGAACTGCAGGTATTCCAAACAAAACAACAAAAACCAGCCCTCACAACCACCACTGCTTACAGCAACTAAACCCAGGCCCTTGGATCCATAACTCTGCAGGCTGCAAGTGTGAAGATTGGTTCTGAATGCCATTTTTTAATAGGCTGAATGTTTACTGCTTCTGAGCCCTTAGGTAAAGCTCTTTGGAACATGTGTATTATGAGATCTTCCTTTAGTTCACTTCCAGTTTGTTGGGATTTTTGTTTGTTTGTTTTGTTTTTGTATGTTTTATACACTAGGTTATAAAATAAAATGCTTGAGAATTTCATGTGTGTATCTCTAATTCTTCCATTTGCTTTTTATGAGACTATAAATAATAAAAGTGGTAAATGCTACATAAACCTCTCTAGGCCTCTTTTTAGTCCATTAAGCTGTTTCAAAATAGAGGAGAATAATCTTCTGTTATTTTCAGGTGGGTAGGGCTGGCAGGAAATCTGCCATTGAGGAGTCTGGAAGGAAATTTACATGTATAAATACGCACTAAACTGAATTTAGACTTCTTTATTTTTTAGAAGAATCTTCACTAGAAGAAATAAGACTATGTTTGGTACATCTCATGACCTGCTTGCAGATAAGTGTTCAAGTTGTGTAGTTCACAAGTCAGGATGGTGATTTTAATGGCTTTAAGGTACTTAATGGGGGAGCAGCTGTCTGAAAAGAAAGGAAAATGAAACTGGAGTTCTCCACAAGGTTTCACTTCCATTTGACTGAGTCTGCTGATGGGCAGGATTGAATGGAGAGGGAATAGCAGTGATCAGTCTGAAGATAGCAAGAATACAGAGGGGAAAAGTGCAAGATAAGGGACCAACTTTCAGGGCTGGAGGGGAAGAGCTTGCTGATGGTTCTTGGAAATGGTGTATGGAGGATTCCTCCCAGAGGGCTGCAGGGCACTCCTGCAGTATTCCTGTTCAGTCCAATTGCACAATTTTTAATTTATTTTTATCAAACCTTTAATTCCTCTCTTTTCCTAGGTGGGGGAGAGATGGAATGACACAGCAGAGTGGAGTTTTCATACCCAGCTGTGAAAAGAACTGATCAATTTATGTCTTCTAGGCATCCAGCCTGAAAGACAGGAGGTTGTTTTTTTTTTACTTTTTCCCTTTGTGAAGGGAAAAAATAAACCCCATAGCCTACCCTGGGTAAAATGCTTGGGGTTTTACTGCTGAAATTCATTTAAGTCAAAAATATATCTGTGTTATAAATAATTTAGCTCATAAATGATTCAGACTTTTTGTGTTTGGTGGAGAGAGGAATAGAACTGCAAAAGTGTGAGTTTGGGAATTTTGCTCGTTTATTAATAATTCCTAACTTGAACACATAGAAGTCAGTCTTCTGTTTCTTTCCATATTTATGCAGGTTAATTCCTTACACTTAAACATCAGTTTTCTTTTTCTCCTTTTCTGAACCAGTGCAGCAATTTGCTCCAGCAGTAAAGGCCAGTTGGTGTTTGTTATTTCCTGAAAGAGTTAATAACAGAATTTTTGCCACTTAATTCAGAAGCCAGGAATGGAGAGGATAGCCTAGATGGTTTTACAAAGGAAGCTTGGATTCTTGGAGTGCCAGAATGGTTTGTGTATTTTTTCTATAAGTAGACATGACAATTAGTGCTGCTCTCTTTCCTCATCCGGCTGTGCAGTTTTACCAGCCCAAGGATTGCATCCCTAAAGCAACTTCTGTTTGACCTCTAGGAGCTTCCCACACTGACTTTTTCCTTTCTTTTTCCCCAATGAATAGATTTTATTTAGAAATTCAGGATGATACTGTAGAATTGTAGGGATTCTTAACCTTGGAGTGCTCCTTTGTTGCTGATGATTTTTCTGTCTCCCCGGACTGAGTGTTTTGAAATAACATCATTACATTACCATCCATCTGCCTGGAGCAGAACCCAGCATTGATTCTGCTCTTTGTGACCCAGCACGGGGCTGAATCTGAAATTATTTTTAGCACTCATATTTTTACCTCTCTTCCACGAGTTGCAGACTGTGCATGGCAGCAGCAGGACTGGTTTTGGAGGGATACCCGATGCTTCAGGATTACTGGTTTCCAGTAGCCAGTGGCTCCCACTCAGCACAGTATCCCTCTCACATATAATGCTGCTACCCCACTGTCCCTTCTGCCTGTCCCTGCAGGGTGGAAAAGCCTTTTAACACTTGATTTTGCACCTTTGGTTCATGTTTGTTTGACTGTCCTCATCCTACCGTCACCTGGAGCAAACCTGTTCTGCCTGGTTTATTTTACACAGGTAGTGCTTGTCTTTTGGGAGGATTTTCCCCCTAAGATATTCACTGTACCCTAGTTTAAGTCAGACTTCAAGGCATCCTTGAAAGCCAGCAGGTAAGTAAATTATCTTTTTCTAGAGGGGCTCTAAATCACATTAGAAAATCATGTTCTGACAAATGACAAAGGCACTTGCCCGTCCAGGTCCCTGAAAACGTAGGTCAGTGTCATAATTGCATTCTTAACGCTACCACGGTGTCTAATGATCCCGGGCAGGATTAAATCATGGGAGTAATGCTGCACAGTGCTGGAAAAATAATCAGATCAGGTATGCTTGGGTGACTTTGAGATTGCCTGAGTGTGGCAGTAATGCAGTTATCTTACCTACAAGGGATGGGTCTGCTGTGGATGGTGTAAGGAAGTTGCCAGTTCCCAGGGGGCTTGGCAGCACACAAGTTTCCCTTAGTTTAGAGCAGAGCCAGGCCAGCTCTTGTATTCATCCCTGCCTTTGCCGGGGCCGGTGCTGACAGCATACTTGGCACTCGGAGCTGTCACCCGAGTCACACCAATGCCGGCAAAACCGGGAGAAAAGGAAGCAGGAGAAGCTGGGAAAGCTTTGCTGGCCGTTGCCAAGGTGACTGGTTTTGTGCTGGACAAACACTGCTGTGCTTTTCTCGCCTTGTGGCATTTTGAGTGGAACCAAACACTCCTGAAGAAGCAAAACAAGTGGGAGAAGGGTGGAGGGAAGGGACAAACCAGGCACTTGGGAGTCAGTGGTGTCTCTCAGAGGGGCTGCCTGGGGTCTTTCTCCCCGGGCCCTGTGCACTCCTTGGAGGCAGTAGGCTGCCAGGAATACTGTTTCCAAATGTTTCCTGGCAGTGTGCAATCCTGATGGTTTGCGTGAAAGAAAGCACTTGGAATGCAGTGAGGAGTCAGAGTCTGATGGGAAACGCCTTCCAGTATGGTGTGATTTAATTGAGGCTGTTTAACTACCTCTTTTACCATTCTGGGCTGGAGCAGGGACTTCAGCTCCATCATATTTGGGGTTTTTCTCCTTTTCCAGACTTTTCATTCCCTCTGTGGTGCTACTACCCTGACTAAGGTGACAGCTCCTCAAGTCCTGTGCTTTATCTGGTCCTTGCTCTGGTAGCCTGGGAAGGCCAGGGGTGAGGGTGACAGCCCCAGGGGGTGTCCATGGGACAGGGAGGCTCCTGCCTGGGCTGGGCTGGGCTGAGGGGCCTCCCGGCACCAGCAGAGGGCAAAGCTGCTCCAGCTGTCCTGGGCTGGAGGCACAAACAGTGCCGGGGGCAGCTGGGTTCTCCCATAACTGAAGCTCTGTACTTTCTTATTTTGGGCAAGAAGAATGGTCCATTTCTCCTACCCCCCGAATGATGTATGGGGCAGATATGGTTAAACACCTTTTTACCTCCGTGCCTTATGCAATTTTCTGCTTTGTTTTGGTTTGTTTTCCCCCACCGTGGCTGGTGCTTCTCTTTCCTTTACTTGTTACACACTGAAACATTCTGTTAGAAGTGGCTTTTTGTTACCTGGTGCTTTGTATAGTGTTGGTTTGGTGAGTATTTTGGGAATAGAGCTGCTCTCTCAGATCTTGCCCATCATTTCTGGTGCCTCAACAGGTAAATTCTTGGAAGGTTCAACCTGGAAAGCCTTTTCCACATGTACAAATACAAACTGTACTTGACCTGTTGATTCAGATCTGTGTATGCACCAAAGTAATTTTTGATGTAAAAGCAGAACTGTGGAAAGAATACAGTCAGTCACTTGAAAAAATAAAGCAAGGTGGAATTAATTTCCTTTTTCTTATTGATTTGCACAGTCTTCCTTTTCCTTTACTGTCTTCCTTTTATGCCTATGCCTTCTCTCTTCACCACTGGCTGTCAGGATTAAAGGTGAACCCCTTTCCCTCCAACTCTCATCACCTCCTTACCCACCAGCATGTCTGAAACTCCCCAGCTCTGATCTGCATCCCTTTCGCACGCTCTTACTCTGATGGAAAAACCAGAGCGACATGATTACAATCGAGGCAAAATATTGCAAATTGTTTGGGTGTTGAAACATGCAGCTGTGTAGCCTAACTGAGTTTTGGCTGCAGATATAGATGTATTTCTCTAGCCACCTCTTTCCCTCAGTACAACTATATATAGGTACAGCTGCAGTGGAGAGCCGGTCATCCGCAGCTTCCAGCAGGGAGACACACGCAGAGCCACTTTGCAGCTTTTAAGCCTGAATTTGGCACTACATCCCCTGTTTCAGGTGCCCTGATTACCACTCCTGTGCCGTGTTTTATATCCCATTTGTTGTCCAAGTGTTTTACCATGGGCACGTAGCTTGTGGCTGGCTTGGAGTCTTGCCTTTAGGGAGACATGACAGCGTGTCCCTCTCTTTTAATTGCCTACTGTCTTGCTTTGTTGGTTGGGAAGTTCACATTTATTTTGTCCTAAATTGTGTGTCTATAATTATACATGTATCATTTCTTTCGGTGTGCAAAAGCAACAATTTTAAGGGAAATACAAACAGGTTAAAGCAACTGGTAGCTGAGTGGTGCATGCAGAAGAGAGAGACCCTCCTTGGGGAGTTTCCAGAGGAGTTTTTATTGGAAAAGCGTGGCTGTAGCTTTCACAATGTGGAGGTATGGCTGTGAGAGCTAATGCTAAGTGTGGTCACGTGTTATATGGAGAGGATAACTTATCCTTTGGATGTGAGGTGGCACTTCATGGGGGGAAATGGAGCTGTTCGTGTTGAAGCTGGTGGTGGGTGAGGTAGGGACAAGGGGAGTGTTTCTGTAACTGTTCTGCTGGCGTTCTGTGCTGGGAAGAGACAGCTTGCCCAGAAAATGTTCTCTCTCCACTCTCCCAGTGGGAAGGCTGCTGGATGGCAGACAGTGTGTCCTGCTGTGTGGGCAGATGTTCATCAACCTGTCTCACCACAGTGATTCTGATTCTGGCCTTTCCAAATCTCCATGGCTGCCTCATCCAGAGAGCTCCTGACCCACGTTCAAAGGGTTAATTTTAGAACCAAGGGGTTTTGTCATGTCTCAGCACTGTCTGGCTTTAGCTGTGATGGGGATGAGAAGTGACAAGGTGCCACAGGGGAGCTCTTCTCTTGGGGTTTGCATCACGCCTGAAGCCTGACCGGAAACCTCCTGAGAGGAGCTGACCCGCCAGACCTCTCCAACAACACCAGCATGGCCAAGCAACTCTGCTTCCCAATGAAATGTGCTTCCCAGTTTTCTGGCCTTCACCTCTCCTAGCTTGCCACAATGTTTCCTGGGAAGGACATAATGGTAGCTCTGTGCAGAAGCAGGATAGACCTTTCTGCAGGGGGCTGCACATGTGGCCATGGATCACCGGGAATCTGACTGATATTCTTGGCCTCAGCAAGCTGACTCCTTGGTGTGACTGCAGTGAGTGTCTCCTGGGAACATCCCGTGTCTGCTGTGGCAAAGGCAAGGAGCAATTACAGCACAGAGAAGAGATGTTATTTTTCAGTGACATGGCTCTGCTGCAGATGTTCACAGAACAGCTCGCAGGGATCTCTCCGACTGAGCGGACATGTCAGATTTGTTGCTGTGGCCAAATACAGATATTTCCAATTAATATGGCTATTCAACAATTACATGTAATAGTAGCAATCTGAGAAGCGTGCATGACAAAAATCGAGTGAGGCCAAATACTTGCTTAAAGTTTTTTGGTCTGATTTTTTAAAAGCAGTAATTCAAGAAGTTTTCTCGTGTAGCACAAGAGCCTCTTCTGCTGTTTCAAAGGTTAGCACAGAAAGTCGATGCACAGAAATATAGATGCAGCTTCTGAAGTCTTATCTTCTGCATAATATCAAAATCAAAATGAGGATCTTGACATTTGGACTGGACAAGACAAAAGACTAAAGCCAGGCTGTGGCTTTCAATAGCAAAGTACAAAGCCCAGCATAATGTGACACTAATCTATGCGATAGCATGGGCAGCTTGAGGCCCATCAGGTCCATCTGATGAGGTTCTGCCACCATCCCATCTGTTTTGTATTCATCTGTCACTGAGACTCGGAGCCACTGGAGAGGAAAAAGAACTGGCAATGTCATGTTGTGGTTTTCCAACCATCATTACAAGCAGTGTGGGAATTGCTAGGGCTTGTTTCCTGGTGCTTGTCAGGGGCATACAAATATAATGTGGGGGAAAACCCACTAGATCTATAAATACCACTCCATCCTAGGAGTAAACACTATTGTTATCCATCAGGATTTCTAGACCAAAAGCTATGGTTACATCGTGTTTCAGCTCTTGCTGAACTAGAGGAGATGATGGATGTTGGGCTTGGTGTGTCAGCTTCCCCCTGCTACAGTCGGAATCCTGCTGCACAGTACAACCACTAGAGGAAAAGCATACAGTGGGGACTCCCTCAGGTGCAGTGTGCTGGTATCATTCCATGCACATCTCTTAAAACAAATCAGATGAAGATTTGGCTAGCAGCGGATGTTCAAAGGAAGAGCAAATCAGCAGCCATGTACCCAGTGGGACTGAGGTTTCCTTGAACTCAGCACACACCTCCAGCAGTTGGCATTGGAAGAAGGGGGAAA
>VWYO01006027.1:96889-107052 GCA_013400275.1 Rhadina sibilatrix | reverse complement strand
AAAAAAAAAAAAAAAAAGGGAAAAACAGATGCTGAAAGTTCCCTGAAATAGCCCCTGAGCCTCTGGAGGGCAAAGTATGTCTTTTAACTCCTGCTTATTATCCCTTCTAGTAGGCTCTTTTCCAGTCCTTACTGGAGAATAAATGCTTTTTCTGTGTATTCCCTGCGGGCTGCCCTACTTTACATCATCACCTTGGAGATGGAAAACACGGTGCTCTGCGGAATCTGCTTGTCACGATTCCTAATTTTCTTGATCAGAGGTGAGGAAGCAAAGCCCAGAGCCCGCTGCAATCCCGGGGCAGCCCCAGTTCAGCGCTGCCTGATGGGGGGCTGCAGCTCCGGGAAGTGAACGCACCAGGCACAGAGAAGTATTTCGGGCATTCCTCGCAGGTCCTGGCATGGGTCGCCGCTCCGACCCTCTCTGTGGCGCCTTTGTTCTCCGGCAGTTTCCATGGTGCTCCCGCTCTGTGTGCAGACCTGTCTGCAGGCAGCACTCTTCTCCGTCACGCCGCACCGGCTGATTTCCCGAGGCGGCGCATCGCACTGCGTGCCCGTGCTGCAGAGCTGCCAGGCATCAGCCACGCAGACATCCTGCAGCCTGGCTGGCTGGCAAACCTTTGGGAAGCATGGAGTGATGGTTTTTGACAGAATTGAGTGATTATAGATGAGAATTCAGCTCAGCTTCTTGCTTGTCACGTTTAGCAAGATCAGAGGAGGGCCCTTACCCCAAAGGGGTTGTTGCTGTAAAATGAAAAAGCAATAGAGGCATGGCAAGAAGGAGCAGCCATGCTGCTTGCTGCAGCACTCAAATTTTATCTTCATCTGGCACGGGCGCGACAGCTGATGATCTGTAGATGTAGCACACAGCGACTGGCCTGGCCAGAGTGAGGTCGAGCTTTATCTGTTATCTCGCTGCTAATTCTTTGCTAATTCTTCTGATACCGGAGCACTGACCTCCCGGAACGGCGTCAGCAAGGAGGAACTCCTGGTCCTTATGTCAGGTACAGAGTCAGGAGGCTGAGTAACCTGGACCCTGGTGTTTATGCCCAGGGATAGGATCCCTCGGGAAACCCCGAGCTTTGAGCCTGCTCACAGGATCGCAGTAGAGTGCTTAGAGCCTGATACCAGAAATATTTCAGCGAGAAAACCAGTTCCGTGAATCTTGCAGGCTGTTCATCCAAAAGGAACTGGAGTGTAAAATCACTGCCCAAGTGGAAAAGTAGGCGAAAGGGCAAAGCTGTGCCAAAGGGGGATTCTAACTCCAGACACAGGGGAGAGTACTTTAAGTGGTGGGAACATGGCTGGAGGTCTGTTAGCAGGCTGTGTACAGGAATTCAATTTAACCCAGGACCTGCAGATGGCAATGAGAAACGGAACAATAGTAGAGTTAATATCAAAATATAGAAACAATCTCCTCAAGGACAAAAGGGTGGCTTGGAAAGAGATGTCCTCATCACAAAAACTCAGTTCTTGGAGCAGAAAAATGGGTTTTTTCATTAAGGTGAATCTTGTACTGTGTGTTGGGATAGAAGAGGGTGCTCCCCAAAGCTGGACATGGACATGAACTGTTCCTAAGTCTTGGCAGAGACTTTCAAGGAAATTATAATGCCCAATTAAGTAGGAATTGGTCATCCAAGTCCCTTAGGCAGTCCTGAAAATTGCAGCCACTCTGCGCTGCAACAAATTTTCAGTCAGATTTTTGTGTTCTGCTTCCTTTTGCACTCCTCTCCCAGTGCCATTGACAGCTCCCGCGGGCACAGAGCCGTGGCTGAAACCAAAGCTAAGGAGCCTGGCTTGGAAATGTGGCATTCAAGCAGCCTTGGTGGGGACAGGAGACGGGATCATCTGTCCCTGCTGAGGCCGTTCAGAACTGGAGTTTTGGTTTTTTTCCTACCAGGTATCTCCCTCTCACTTTTGGCCCATTTTTGTACCTCTGATGCGAGAACACCAAGACGGATCAGCAGTGGAAAAGGAGATTTTGTTGGGAATGGTGGCAACCCCAGGGAGCCTCTCTCGACTAGATTAACTTCCGAGGAACCCCTGGGAATTTTATTATGTCCTTGATTTCTTCTTCCCCAGCAGCTCCATTCTTGGAATGGGTTGTACTTGAGTACACAGGTAAGGAAAGTCCTTTACCTGGCAAAATTTGGGAGATAAGGAGCAAAAAAGCCTACTTATTTTGGAGTAAGTAAGTGGTAAAATAAATCTGGAAGGAACCAGAAGGGAAACCCATTTCTGAGTGTGAGCAGGAACAGTATTCCAAGCTTCCCTTGGAGACATCCTCCAATACAGTCTTCAAAGACAGGGCATGTGGTCATGGCCAGAATATTGCTTTCCTCTCACCAGGGACTTGGTTTTCCAATAACTCCCTCTGCTCCACCCCTCTTGATAACCAAATCTCCATCCCATCGTATTTAGCAGTTGCTTCTTGCCTTCCTTGTCATGCAGTCTATCTGTGGCCCTGGAGTTCCTGAGCTGCCTTGCCAGCATGAAGCATGCTGGAGGTGTGCTGGTACTTCCCAGGAGTAAACCTGTTGGTTGTGCACAAGGCATTGTGGCAGGATCTGAGGAGGAGATGTGCCCTTGTGTGACAGAGGTGACTTGGACACACGTTCCTTCTGGACATACCAGGAGATGGGGAGTGATAACAGAAGTAAGGCAAGCAGGTGAAACCTTTCTCTGACGTGCTTTTGGGAAAGTGTCCTCTGCACCTGCAGTGTTCCACAAGTGAGGAAGAACGGTGCTTTCCCTTCACACAGCCGGTGGCTCCTTGTTCAGCAAAAGGCATGCCAGGTGTTACAAAAGGCTGCCAAGGCGTCAGCAGGGAATGGATGTAGGGACATGGAGCTGGAGGCGGGGCTTAAAGGGATTGGCTAAATCCCGACGCAAACGCAACTAAGTAGTTGTTAAATTAATTAGCAGGTTGGAGTAAATTTAGCATCTCCCTAATGCGCTGGAAATCATGGCGACTTTGGAGCGCGTGCTTCCCAGGGCTAGTTTTAGCTGATGGCACTGGGATGCGGGAAGGCTGATGTGATGACTGGGCTGGGACAGGGCATCCGTACGACTTTTGCAGAGGAATAAGTGTTGATTAACAGCTTTCCAACACCTCGTGCTAAAGAACAAACTATTTTTGGAAAGGAACTTGAGTGAAGCAGCAAATTCATTCTCTGCTGAATAAGGGGATCGTTTGTTTTAATAGCAGATTGCTCTGTTAAGGAGACAGGGATGTTGGTGAGCATTTGTGACATGGTGCCACATTTGAATGTGAGCGAGTGAAAGTTTCCTCGGGCAGAAAGGTTGGCAGAGGTATAGTGAGCTCCGGTGGTTGAAATTTGGGGATAAATTGGTGTCACCAGTCATTGGAACCACTTGCCTAGGGACGGAATGAATTTATCTTAACTTTGTTATTTTAAATCGCTTTCCTGATGTGTATATTGTAGCTTCACCAGCTGTTTGGGGTTTGTTTTCGAGGGAAATAGTATTTCCAGAAATTCTTGTCGTATGTGGGAGATCAGGCTCTCTGATTATAGGGTTCCCCCTGGCCTTAAAAGATATGAATGTAGGCAGCAGGGAAGAATTCTCCCTCATTCATTATCCTCCCAGATAATGTCCAAGACACTCGCGGATTTAAAACCCCGTGAGCAGAGGGTGGGATACGAGGATATCCACATTTCTCTACAACCCCGAGCCGCGGCTTTATCCCTATGTTTTCACACTTGGAGCCGAAGGGGGAAGGTGCAACACTACGCTGTCATTTAAAACAAAAGCCCCCGCGGGTTCGGCACGCGTGNCGAAGGTCACCCGCGGGTCCCCGGCATGGTGGCGGCCGCGGGGGGCTGAGAGGAGGCGGGCGGCGGCGGGAAGGAGCCGAAGATGGCTTCGCCCGCGCCCCCCGCGCCGGGAGGCGGCCCCTCGCCCCCCGCCGGCCCGCCTCGCCTTCGCCAGGTGGGTGCTCCCCGGCGCGGGCAGGGGCGGGGGGCGGCCCGCGGCAATCCCCCCGAGCGGAGCGGGGACGGGGGGGGACGGAGCCCGCGGGGTGCGGAGGGGCGCGGGAGGCAGGGATGCCAGCGGCCCGCAAGTGCAGCGGCAGTTTAGAGGCAGGCAGGTGGATGGTGGAGCGAGGGATGGTTTCTGTGCTATTCGGTATAAAGCCCACTTCCATAACCAAAGCGCAAATCCCATCCTTCTGCCGAAAGCGTTGCAGGCAGCACCTGCGCAGGTGTGCCCGCGCCGTCACACGCGGAGGGGAGCGCAGGCACGCGTGTGTAACTTCACAGTGGTGCAGCGCGGTGCGTGCCGTGCTGCATCGCCGCCGTAGCAGCGCGGGTCCAAAGGCATGAATAAAATCTTAATTAACGTAATGCAGCAGTTTCCGAGAGGCTGCTCCCGCTCCTGCTGCATGCAACGCTTTTCCGCTCGCATCTCTCTCCCCGCGCAAGGCGGGAGCTCTGTTCTTAGCTGCGGCTGCTGCATTAATTTACATTTGGAATTGGGAAGTTGGTCGCAGGAGTTGTTTGACGTTCTTGACCCGGCAGGGTCGGTGAGGCCGAGCTGCTGCTCGGGTGTCTGCGGGGTTCGTTCCATGAGCCCTTGGTGCCTCCTCAAAATGAGAGAGGCAGAAATGGAGGGATGCGGTGCCCCTGTGTTCGGTTTGCATGCTCCTGCTAAGGCTGTAATGTTACGGCAGTTATTAATAAAGAAAATGAGGTTAATAAAGGAAAAGCTGTTGTAAAGGAGGATTCTCAGTGAGTAATCAGATTAGTGTAGTATGTATGTACTCAAATATAAATCCAAATATAANAAAAGTTATGGGAGAGTCTCAATAATTTCTTTGCTGTTATCCTTCCCCCCCCCCCCCCCCCCCCCCCCCATTTTTACTGGTGGTAACGTTGGTGAGGAAATCCCAGGAGCCTGGTATTTGGGGGACAGACATCTGAGAGTTTGGGGGAATACTTGAACTTGTCAGTCCCCTTACACAGCGGAAGTCTGGGCTGGGCAGCTCCAGCAAAAAGGCCTTTGTGTGTGTTTGCTGATGACGCTGGCTGCAAATGGCACAAGAACAGCTGCCCCTTCGACCCAAGTATTTTGGCACTTCCTGTTCTGTTCCCCACTGGCAACCAGAAGAAAAAGTGATGTTAGTCCTGAAGTTTGGTTTTAGGAGGGTGAATGACCAGCACGGATCTCTCCAGTTTATTGCAACCTGTAATAGGTGCGATCAGCAGGATAGGTGAGAAGTGTTGAGGATGGAAAAGAAGTTCCAGCTAGGGGAGGAAAGAGTTGGGGATGAGGACCCCAAGCTCTGGGGATCCTCACTGAAACTAGGTCCTCTTTGCCTCTAACTTAGTCGGTGTGCTTACTGAGACCAGGTTAGCAGTATCCTTCCAAGCAGTGACCAAGACACTTCCTTTTCTGTGATCCTCCTTGTTTCAGACCTTTGGTTTGCTCATCAGCAGCTGAGAAACACAAGGTTACCAATGGTTTATTGCTGCACATCCAGCAGCAAACCCAGACTGCTCGTTCTCTGGAGCATTCTGAATTGACTTCTCCACGGGGTTATTCATTTTACATGAGAAAGAAATGAGTATACTGAATTAGTAGGCAGAAATTACTCATTAAAATTTTGACTACTATAGTTGTTTTACTGTCTTCCTCTGCATTTTGTCCACTCTATGTTTAGAATTATTTTTAATTGCATTTAGAAAGGAATGACTCATCGGTCATGTTTCTCTGAACTACAGCTGGGATAGAGTCTGGTGTTTATTTATTTATTTGTTTAAATTTTTGCTGCCCTTCAATAAGACATCATACACACAGCTTATGGGGTGACCTTCACAGGAGTGGGAAACTGTGAATAAATTCCCAAAGCCGCTTCAGACCAAGGTAAAGAACACAGCACTTGCAGAAGTCAATTTGTTTTCCTAAAAATCACTACCAGCCTTCCACTTTACCAAGCATTTCTTGCATCCTTAGGAGGGGAGTAGAGTACCAAATGAAAGGGAAGCGAACATGTCTGTCTGAAACTGTTGTACTGACTTTTG
This sequence comes from Rhadina sibilatrix, assembly GCA_013400275.1. NCBI lineage: Eukaryota > Metazoa > Chordata > Aves > Passeriformes > Phylloscopidae > Rhadina > Rhadina sibilatrix. The sequence goes on along the minus strand of VWYO01006027.1, from coordinate 101,012 downwards.
TTATCATGTTGCACTTGTTGTGATAATGCTGAATGAAAATTGATATTGGCAAGATGCTGAATTCCCGTTACATGGGTCCCTTTGGGAGATCCTTGAGGTTAGTCCTGGCTTGCAGCCTGAGAGCAAGACTCACTGAAGAAGCTGTTTGAAGTGAATGGATATTTGTGGAGTTTTTACTATGTCTTTCAGTTTATCTAAGAGATCTTTAAATCTGACCTTTATTTGAAATACATATTGAGGGCACTTGCAGAACCGAGGATAATGTTTACATCTGTGAACCTGTTTGAGCAAGAACTGCATTTTACCTGAAACACCTGTGTTGTTATGTTTAAATTGGGCTTAAGGCACTGCAGTCAAGATACCAGTGACATTTGTTATATAAAGCTTGATCAAGAATATACCAAATAAAAGACCTAACTGTTGTAAATTACACAATGGAAATCCTTGTATTTGGAATAGGATAGAGGTTGTTTCTCTTAGCAGTAGTCAAGAGAATTATTTCCACTGTTTTTCTTTTTGGTTTTCAATGCTGCACTTGTCAAAGAAAAATTTAAACACTTCTCACAACAAAAAATATACTCACTTGAATAAAATTTGCAAGCCAAGTAGTGTCTTGCATGGGAACATGGTAACACTCGGGTACTGCTCTCCCCCTGCATCTCTGAGCATGCAGGAATAAATCAGTGATCCTAATCCATTATCTGATGTGGAAAGAAAGTGTGCAGGAGTGTCTTCCACAGTCATTTAACTGATCTCAGGTAAAGTTCCTTATCATCAGCCAATGGACAGCACTCACACGGTAATTGTCCTGCTGTCATGCTTTATTGATTTCCCAATTTTCTTTCGGTAAGACACCTGTCTGTAAAATGATGCCTGGATGTCCTATTTTTCCTATTCCAGCTTTTTTTTTTTTTTTTTTTTTTTTTTTTTTTTTTTTTTTTTTTTCCCTTTATTTTTTCCTCTCCCTGAAATATGGTTGGATGTATTTGTAAATCCAAAAGGATGTGAATATTTTTGGGGATTCCAGACTTGGAGTTTGGACTAAGAACTAAAACTGGAGAGAGAATGCCATGGTGTCCGTCCAGATGAAGAGTGCTGTTGTCGACGTGGGAAGATGCAGAACAGAGCTCCTGGCATTCTGCTTCTCAGGGACATTTGCGTGGCAAAAGGGCCCTATATTATGAATCCATCCAATTCATCTCAAATCCTACAGTTTTCCAGCCTGTCAGCTTATATGAACTCTTAATAGATGTGTGTTAGTCAGTGTGAAGTCTGCTCCTAGAGCTTGACAAAAATCTCTTCCTCAATTGGTATGGGACTGCAAGAACCAGTTTTCTTATTTTTATTTTTTTTTTCCTCAAGGATTTTCTCTGTAACTCTGCTGATTTTTGCTTCTTTTATACTCTCTTTGATACTTTTCCTTCCCTGAGAACTTGTATCCCACTGCACTCTTAGAGGTTGTTCATACCACAGCGACTATTCATATGCTGCTGTTGTGCTTTGCTCTTGCCTTTTCTAATCCACTGCCCAGGTTTTTCCCTACTGCGGGATGTACTTTGTCCCCTACTAACAGTTGGCAAGACTTGAGGATATTTTAAGCTTCTCTTTCATGGGTGATTTAGGCCAGTGCCTCTCCCAGCCTGTCTTTGCTTTGGACAGCATGTTGTTCGCCTCCACATCTTTGCTGGTGCTGATTCTAGTTCCATCATTTCAGAAATTTGGTTTGTTTGAAATCCACATTTTCAAGGTTTCCTTGAACTTTAATTTGATTTAAGCTTATCTTTTATTTCACCTTCTCCGCCGTAAAGAATTAGAAGTAATCTGCTGGGAACTAGAATGGCTTGAAAAAATCAGCCTAGTGAAGCACTCGCTTAGGTGGTATGGCATGGGGTAAAGCCAGCATCCATCAAAATGAAGGTTTCTATTCCACTGAGCTCTGCCATATCAAAGGGAAAAGGGTGCTGGAAAATGTCTTCCCACTGACTTGAAATGATGAAATATAAAACATAATGAACCTGCTGCATAATAGATGTAGCCTAATGTAGGAAAAAGTAATTACAGTTAGGGTATAAATGACTGTGTTGAGATAGCATATAAAAATTACTGTGCCACAGTGGTATTTGGGTTGCAAAACCAAGCACCAAGTAGTTATAAACTAATAGAATTAAGGCACATGAAGATTTACGACTTTCATGAAAACCTTTTTTGTTTTAGCTAACAGTCCCAACCTACGGTGTAATGGAAGAATGAAAAGTTTTCAATTCATCTTCCAATTAGGTCTTTTGTGGGTTTGCTGAAAAAGTGTGGAAAAGCAAAACAGAAAAGGGAGAAAGAAAAGCAAGTTCCAGGTGGGCATTAAACGCGTTTGCATACTAATTTGGTAAATAGTTTCAGCTGTTCCGATGTTTGTACAATAGCAGATTAACCAGTCCAGGTTGGAAGGGAAACAGACAAGACCCTGCAATTACTGTTACTCGCTCCAGAGTTTTCTCTGGAGGAGAAATGGGTGGGTTGGTGTGTCTGGATTGGACTGTGTGAATGACTCCAGCTGGTGCCCCTTGGGCAGGGGCTCATTGCCCAAGGGATTAGCAGCACCTGGGGCTGGAAGGCTCCAGAAGCAAGTGCCGCCTCAGTAGGGCTGCTCCTCGGACACACAGGTAGAGGCTCGTTCTGTTTTTTAATGTTTATTTTTAATATTTATTTTCATTAGAAATGCTCAGGAAACAGGTTGAAGTGAGGATTGTAATTCAGTGCTGGTCTGTGTGTCAGTTCTACTTTACTTCTGCTTGAGAGATGCTGTGATGTGGAGTTTGTTTGCAGGCGTTCTGTTTTATATGGATTGTACCCTGGGGGAAGAGTAGAGGGTTTGATTGTTGAGTTGTTTGGTTTTTTTCCTTTCTGTTATTTTGTGTGTGTGGTTTTCTATTTTTAAAGTATTTTTAATTTTTTGGGGGTTTTCCTTTCTCTCCATTTTTTTTTCTTATTTTTGTTGTTCCCATATTTTCTTCTTTTTTTTTTCTTTGTTTCTTCTTCCCTGGTGTTTTTCCCTCCCTTACAAGATTTATNTGCAGAGGGGGGGGTGTCCGCCATTTTGTGTGGGGTGCAGAGGGGGGGCTGCCCGCCATGTAGTGAGAGCTGTAGGGAGGCTGCAGCCGCTTCTTCTGATGGGGATGCACTGGGATGAGAGAGGAAACAAACAGCACAAACTGCTTTGATAAAAAGCAGCGACTGCCCACCTCGTGCCCTAGAGGATTTGCTCATTAAGCTGTTAAATACTGAAGGAGTTGTGTTTCTTCTGAGTAAGCAGTAAGCCTGAAAACATACAAAAATGCCCACACTGTCCAAAACCCTCAAAACACTTTATTGGACTTTTCCATGCTGATCACTACATATTGTCTGCTGGAAACACAGCTTTGTTGCTCTTAGTGTTTGTAGCTTTGTTGCCTGTTGAGGTGAGACCTTTGTGAAGTTACTGGGGGGCTTTTTGCAGTCCTGCTGTACAACTAACATATACTGTGTGCGTATGTAAGTCTTATTAAGAAGTACTTATTGCAAAGTTGTCTTTGTAGAGGACTTCAGGCTTTATTTTGGAGTGACCTGCTTTGTGAGGCCACCTCACACATAAGCTATGAGGGGTGTTCTCTCTGTAAACACTGACTGGGAAATGGGTTGTAGAATCCTCCTGGTTAAGTGTTAATAAAGGATTAACGGAGTGGGGAAAACACAATATGTTCTGTTCTGATGGCTGTCCTTTCCCTTTTATCCTTCTTTCTGAAGTGCCTGATTGTCCTTACTGGGATGGTGACTCAGCTGGGAACACAGAAACAACTGTGGTATCCAGCAGGATGCAGACCTCAAGATGTAACTGTACTCAAAGAATAAAAGTATTTAAGGAAAGGGGAGGGGGTGTGAACTAGGTATTGTTGTTCATTACCCCCTGGAGATTTATGGACTTAGGTGAGAGAAGCAGATTATATCCTGCATCCATTGTTCATGCACATATAGCTAGAGCTTTGCTAGTGTGCATCTGACTGAAACAGTCTGATAAAATTTCTGCTTAAGAGCTTCAGAGCCAAAAGCTGCCCCCTGCTCACTCCAAGTGTCAGAAGTAATCCTGGACAGA
>VWYO01006027.1:81089-96323 GCA_013400275.1 Rhadina sibilatrix | reverse complement strand
AAGCCTGAAAACATACAAAAATGCCCACACTGTCCAAAACCCTCAAAACACTTTATTGGACTTTTCCATGCTGATCACTACATATTGTCTGCTGGAAACACAGCTTTGTTGCTCTTAGTGTTTGTAGCTTTGTTGCCTGTTGAGGTGAGACCTTTGTGAAGTTACTGGGGGGCTTTTTGCAGTCCTGCTGTACAACTAACATATACTGTGTGCGTATGTAAGTCTTATTAAGAAGGACTTATTGCGAAGTTGTCTTTGTAGAGGACTTCAGGCTTTATTTTGGAGTGACCTGCTTTGTGAGGCCACCTCACACATAAGCTATGAGGGGTGTTCTCTCTGTAAACACTGACTGGGAAATGGGTTGTAGAATCCTCCTGGTTAAGTGTTAATAAAGGATTAACGGAGTGGGGAAAACACAATATGTTCTGTTCTGATGGCTGTCCTTTCCCTTTTATCCTTCTTTCTGAAGTGCCTGATTGTCCTTACTGGGATGGTGACTCAGCTGGGAACACAGAAACAACTGTGGTATCCAGCAGGATGCAGACCTCAAGATGTAACTGTACTCAAAGAATAAAAGTATTTAGGGAAAGGGGAGGGGGTGTGAACTAGGTATTGTTGTTCATTACCCCCTGGAGATTTATGGACTTAGGTGAGAGAAGCAGATTATATCCCGCATCCATTGTTCATGCACATATAGCTAGAGCTTTGCTAGTGTGCATCTGACAGAAACAGTCTGATAAAATAAAAAAATAAAAGCAGCTCTTTTCTGCTTCAGAGCCAAAAGCTGCCCCCTGCTCACTCCAAGTGTCAGAAGTAATCCTGGACAGAAGTATACCTGGAAAATGGGTCACAGCAACCCATTTGTTGTGTCTGCTTATGCATTTTGGTTATTTACTTTATTGTATTTTTTGTTTGGTTTGGCCGTCTTGTCTGGGAGTGTTTTGGTTTATCTGACAAACTTGACTGATCCCAAAGAGAAGTAGGAACACAGTATATCATGGGGCAGTTCAGACTTCCTATATTCAAGGAGTCTTTGTTTATGCAACAAGGATTCATTCAGCAACATCCCCCTGCACAAAGTGTTGGGTGTTTGCCACTTAACACTCTGAGTTTAGTTCTGCTGGTGCAAATAGAGGTACAGCTCCAGGAGATGAAACTGCTGACCTGCCTCTCCCAGGGGTTCTCTTTGAGTGGTGCTTTGACCACTTACAGCCAAGGCAAGTTCCCATAACTTCGGTGTTGCCTTTAACATTAAAGCTGCGCTTGCAGAAAACTGTGAGAAGCTTTACGAAGTGCATTCCTTGTTTTATTTATTGTGATGGTCTGGGTGTTTGAACGTGATGTTTCTGGGGTAACAAACAGACTGTCCCATAAGCAGCATGTGGGATGTGTGTGAGGCACAGGTTCAGGTGAGGAAATGGTGCGCAGCCTGAAGTCCTGTCAATCTTCCAAAAGTCGTGAGAGGTCTTGGCATAAGTTGTGAGTCCTGCTAGAGAACTTGAATCTCATGAGATTCTTACAGGCGTCTGATGGAGGGGAATGTATTTCAGGCATTCAGACTGGCTGAGTGACACAGTGCTGTAAATACCCTTGTCGTTTATGTTAGGTCAGAGGGTGAAGTGTTGTTTTATGTGCTTACCTCTGAAAAGATGGAGGGTGTCCAGACCTCATTCATCTTCTGCAGTGTTTCTAAATGTTGTGGTTCCTGTTTTTCTTAAGGGGGAAAAAAGGCAATTCTAGATTATTTATGTACCTATATATGTATATTCAGAAAATAGCAAACTGAGGGCAGTTTGCATTTTACAGCTCCTCTGTACCATCACAAATAGCTTGTACCTAAAATCTTTGGGTTAAAAACAGCACACACACCCCCTCTCCCCAAATGCACTCCCACATATGCAACTCCAAGAGGAAAAAATAAACTTTGCGATTAATTGTGGAGTGCTTGGTATGTGATCTAAGCTAGTAACCGGCTCTTGGATCCCACGAGCAGAGCCCTTCTGAAGTATCCTTTGTAGGCTCTGTGAGTGTACTCAGAGACGTTTTTGTTTGTAGTTTTATCTTTCTAAAATCTGGCTTTCCCCCCTCCTCTGGGTGTGGGATGGCTGCCAGTGCTTGGTGACCCGTGACCCCCAGCTGCTGCTGCGCTCAGGAATGCGCGCCGGGCTCCAGCGGCACTGGGTGATGGAGGCTGCCCTTCCTCTGATCTGTGCCCAGCGTGGGTGGCGGGAGCTGGCAGGGGAAGAGGCAGGCCTTGGGCAGGAGTAGAGCGCTCGTGGCGGCGCAGGAGCTTTCTGGGAACTCGAACTTGGTTGGGCTGGATGCGAATAGCCTGGCCTCGGTTCAAGACGGTTTTAGTTCCTGCCGGGAGCAGCAGCTGGTCGGTGCACAGAAGCCAAAGCCCGTGGGTTCGCCCAGCGTAGCACTCGCGGCGTCACATGCTGCATGAACAGCTCTTGTAACACCCTTAACTTTGGGAATTTTTAGATCCAGAGCGTGTCACTAATAATTTAGTCTTAGATTGCCTATAAATAGCTTCTTGTATCTGGACCTGCCCTTTAATGAGGCTATTTCTGTCGCAGTTGGAGGCTTGCACTGGAAGTGCTCTACCTGGGATCCCTGCTTGGTTCTTTGTTGTCTTGGTGTGCGTTCTCTGCTCTCTCTTGGCTGGCAGGTACTTGACAAGGAGGATGTTCCAAAACAATTTTAAGCTTCTTTGGTATGGATGCTGCTGGGATATACCTGAAAACCAGAAAGTAGGGCTGACACTCCTGAATCTGGTTTGAATTTTTCTAACTGTGGTTCTTTACCAGGGACTAAGAGCACACATGATTTGTCAGATGACAATAATTGGTGAAAAGATGCCATTGCAGTCCTATTTTTACCCCCCATGCCAAGCAAGTGTCAGCACAACCTTCTTCAGGCTTTACTGAGAGCAAGAACAGGCTGTTCCCAAGGGTCACGGAGTGCTGAAAGCAATGGATAATAGACTTTCTACCTGCTGGGTCCAAGCCTTGCATAAGCAATGTGCAGATTTGAGGCTGAAAGTTTCACAATGGCCTGTTTTGAGTTGACAGATTTCCTGTGTATTTGTTTGCAAACAGTCAGCATGGCTTAGGAAGGTCTTTGGAGCAGGAGCCCAGATTGCTGCTATTTGAGCACTCATCTCATTCCTAGTACAGGAATAGTAAGCTGTTATGTGTGTCACTTCGCCATTAGAGGGGGAATTTCATATTCAGCAAACCTTTGCTTTGTATTAATCATCCCAATGGATCACTTGCTGAAAGAAGCAAAAGCCCCGAACAAGAAACTTGATTTTTAGTAATGCTTTTATGGGAATTATGAAATTGTAAGGATGCAACTGGAGAAAATTATTTATCAAATCTAAAAAAGAGGATGAGAAGAACAGGCAATCTTAAGTTTCTGTGACACTAAAATGACAAAGGTGGAGGGGAGGGAGGGCTTATGGTTCTCAAAATGACAGGTGGGTGAGTCAGAGCAAGTAGGGAGCCAGAAGATTTGGGTATAAATATTTAGAAGTAAAATTACCTCTGCAAAACTCCTTTTGGCTCCAGTGGCTGCCAGTTCTTCTGTTTGTTCAGCTCAAAGAAGAGAGTCTATATTTAGTAAAGCAAATGTGTATGAAATCTATATCAAAGCATTTTGTGTGACAGGTTTTGGAGGTGGTGGTGAGATTTGGTACAAAGGTGCAGGCATTGCAGAAAATCAGTTGGTGCACTGTTTTTATAATATGAAATTACTTAATTGATTACATACTCAGCATGGGCTAATGAGTGATAACCTCTTATCCCCCTGATTAACACTACTCCTGGCACATGGTTTAGTTGCTTCTGGTCTTGGCCCTCATGTTTGATATAAGCTGTTGCTGCTCCCTTGATGAAACTCTTCATCACTTGACAAACCCGGGGTCTCCTTTGCAATGGCATTTTTAAAAATACCAGATTGCTGATGATTCAATGCAGAGGTGAGGGGAAACCTTGGCATCTCCAAGAGTGCTGCTGGGGGTGGAAGAAAGCTCTGGTTATCTGTAATGTGACCTGACACAGCCTTGCTGCAACTAAACATAGTTTGGCATTCTCTGCACCTGTCAGCCTGCTTCTTGCTGTGCCCATTTTGGAGGGGTGCGCACAGACCTAGACCTTTACCTGGAGCTGCCTCCCACGCAGCTGAAGGGCATTTGGTCACCTTTTTCTGTTCTGCGAAGGGAAAGTTATTTTAACTTCTCAGAGGATCTGTCCTTTGAGGCATTTGGAAGCTGAGCAAAGCCACTCTCTACTACTGCTGTCCCATGGAGCTTTAATTTGAGCAGTGTCTGTGGGAGCTTTGGCACTGAGCTTTATGGGGTGTGTAAGTGCAGCGTGCTTCTCTCTTCCCTGTGACAATTTCCCCTCAAAGTATGGCTGTGTTGCATCTGTGATTTCTCTTCTCCTTTTCATCAAGGTTTTGCAGATTAGAGATTCATTTCACAGAAAATTCCTGAGCAACATCATCATGTGGTGTTTTTTTTTTATGAGTAATGGAGCGTCATGACGACTGTGATCCTACTTATGATCTATCAATTTGAAATCCTAGAAATGCCATGTTTTGTAAAAACAAGCTCCTAGTGAGCCCTCCAGCATCCCCCAACACCGTTGCTATGACAAACCGATCCCAGAGCACAAAGCAATCATCTGCCCTGTCCTGCTGCTACTCAACAAAAGTTTTGAGGGAGTTGGTCACCTTAGTTTCAGCTACAGCTTGAAATCCCTTATTTAGTCTGTGCTGCTTCTGCAGAAGTAACAAAATCCATGTTCACTTAAGGGCAGCCAACTTCAGGTCTGTGTAAAGAACAGGTTTTTTTAATGCTTTTTTACTTTAGTTCTACTTCTGGAATGCACTGCCAATTTTTGTTTAGAATAAGTGAGTTAATGTTGCAATGCACATCTTGATATAAACTGAGTGTGTGTAAGAGGTTGGAGAGATAATACTGTATTGATACCCATTTTGTCTTGATTTTTACTTCAGATGGATTTTAAAAGGGGATTTCTAAGGCTTGTACATGCAAACTGAGGAATTAATCTGTAAGTGCACAGTGGCTCATTGTTGCAGAATATGCACTATCTTTGTTAAACTATTATTATGAAACTATTTACAAGAGAAATTATTTTGTATTTGGCACAGTTGCTTACCTGTAGAATGTCCAGTGTTGTACAAAAAAGCTATTTCAAGTCTTATTCCAAAGAGAACACTGCTTTTTGTTGAAAGATAATTGAAGGTTTACATGATGTCTTTTTGCTGTGCCAATATGTTTTTAAAGATCTACTAGGCAGCATATCTATCATAGACTTTATATAGAAATTGCAGTGACCCCTCTAGACTTATTTTTCTGATGAGATAGCTAGAGTAGCACATTATGACACACTCATCTGGAAGAAAATAAAATAGGGAAAAACTAGCTTAAGGTTCATTCCTAAGAAACATTTTCATATTGTAGGAAGCTGAAAGGATTAGAGCAGGAAAAGTAAGTATTGAGAAATCAAAGACAGTAAAAATTGCTTACTATAAATGAGTGGTTTCTGGAATGTTTGTTAAACTCTTGATATCTGTAATTGGCATATTGACTGTACTTGTCAGAAAATAACTCTGACCTAAATGCAGTTACCAATATAGATGTGTTTTCTTTGATATAGGAGTTAAAAATTAAATCTTCTACTTTAGAGATGACACAAATATGTATTTTTGGTCCCTGTTTGTAGGCAGATGGAATTATGTATGGCAGAACACTTACCATGGTAACATAGATTATGACAGCTGAGCCATTGACTTTTTTGTACTTAAGATCCAGTGGAAGCCATGGAATAACTATAAAAGGTAACACTTCTCTTCCATTTTTAATTATGTTAATGATGATATATTTCACTCAGAGTCCATTTAATGTATAATTTATATAATTTATGCAATATGAGTGTCAAATTTAGATGAACATAAACAAGCATACACAGATCAGTACACACTTGGCGAAATCCTTATCTTCTAGCATATGCGTACTGGACAAGGATTTGTACTTGGCATTTTGTGTTGGTTTTCTCTCCCTCCTGTGGTTGGAAAACCTGTGCAAATGAAATTGTATCTCTTGCTTGTAACTAAATATCTCTTTTAAGGGTTCTAGCAAAAGTGAAAGCAGTGTTGCATCTAGATGTATTGATTACATTAGACTGAAAAGTTATTTTGCTGTGAAGCTGGAAAACTCATGTGAAAATTTTACACTGGTGGCCACAACAGTTGGAAACAAGGTATCAGGAGAGATGGGAATCTTCTGTTCTCTAAGTCTAAATGAAAAGTTGCAGGTGAAATTACTTGTGTCATGATTTAGGCAGCTTTTTATTTGGCTGTATCACCCACATTAGGAGATACAACAACAGTCAGTTTTTAAAGGGCACATCAGCATCTCTGTCAGTTAAAAAAAAAATTAAGAACTTTGTCTCAGTTTTTGAGATGAGTTGTCATCAGTCATGATTCCCTGCCATGAACATTCATGTCTTGCCTTCTTGAGGAAGGAACATCCAGTAATCCTGTTTTACCTGACAAGTGCTCTGCTCGCTGGCATCAAGCTCCTGCTCCAAAGAAAAGAGTGTCAAACCAGCTCTGAAACGTGGTGTGGAGCCATAGCTACATCACCTGTGACCCCAAATGTAAGTGCCACGGAGTTGCCTTGTTTTGGTTTACTTGATTTTCAAAGTGCTGGGATTAAAGACCAGTTGGTGTTTTTCTGAATATGGGGAAACCCCCCCTACAATTATTAAAACAAACAAACCAACCACCAGCCGTGGTGTTTCCATCAGAGCCCACTATTTGACTGCGTTGTCAGACACAAACACTATTGCTGGTGTGTGTTTAGTTGACACGACAAATACTTCAGTTCTGACTCCAAATTTACATTGCTGGGATTGCTCATGAGGAATTTGGACACCACTAGACATGGGAAATGCTGCTGTTTACCCAGATGCATGAACTTTAGAAGAAAAGTCATATAACTAGGCAAATATTTGAACAGCATACGCATTTCAGATATCCTGTGCACAAATGTGTTTGTGTATCACACTGTCCTCTGTGCCTTCCTCAGGTTTTCAAATGCCCTTGCAAAGGAAGGACTGTAGCTAAACCTCTGCACTGGGTGAGGAGCCCTGTAGGTACATGCACAAGATTGCCTGGTTTGTGTAGTTGGACAGTCCCTGAAGAGAGAACCCAGCAGGAAAAAAAAATCCGCTGTGTTCAGCCACTGAGCTGCAGAATTATTACATTTGGCCCTAAGTGCTTTTTAATTCAATTTAATTTGTATTTCCTAAGCTTTTTTATATGTTGGGTGTTGGAAGTCTTTGTATAGTGTAGGTTTGCCAGAGCCAGCAAAGGTTGGACATGTTAATAGACCTGTATGGCAAGAACTCTCTCAGATAATGAGATCTTGAAATTAGCAATATGCTCTTCATTGTTGGTACTTTTTTCATCTTGTGAGAAGATGAATTTATACCTGTTGGAGACCAGATCTTGATTTCACATGTCTCTGCAAAAGCTTGTCAGGCAGCCTGCTGTTTGCTCACATGGAGGAAAGTTGCTAGAGCTGAGGTAAGACTATAGCTTTTGCTTTCAAACATCTGCACCCAGGCACGACAGTTTGTATCCTCACTTCTGGAACTGCCCTGCTGGATTATCAACTGCTTGCAGGCACAGTTGCGTTAGAAGTGTGGTTAACTTCAAGGTGCTGCTGGCGAGATGGAATGGTAAGATTTAAAAAATGAGCTTTTCATCCTGGTATCATATGTATTCATGCATGAATATCTGAGATACTGGAGTAGCTTTAAGCTAGTAATTTATAGCTATGTAAGAAAAATAAATATGCAGCTTCCAAAATGTCAGCAGCACAATTTTCATCAATTGCCCTCTTGGAGGTGTTGCTGATTCTACAGCTTTTATGTATTTTCTACACATAGCTGTGCTATTTGCTGTGTATTGCTTGATGATTGCAAAACCTCAGCATTCAAAAACTCTTAAAAAGCAAAATTAGGCAGTGATTGAGAATTTGGGCAGCAAGTCCCAAGCAATATTATTTTAAATGATTGATCTCCCCCACAGAGGGAGAAATAAACAGGATGCTTGGCTGGAAGGGCCTTAAACCCAAACCTGACTGTGTCAGCTCTTCAGCCTCATGCTTTGAGAGACTGTGGTTGCCTGTTGGTTCTATTTTACTACATATGTTGGACCAGTGTTAGTAGTTGTTATGTAAATGTGTCCAGAGGATAAGTTCTGTTTAAGCAAAGATATTTCCACTAATAGTGTTGTTTTCTTGGGAGTGCCTGCCTGGCTGTTTATATAGAATGGTTTACCAGATAAATCAACAGTTTTTGAAAGATGCACTTGAACTGTAGGCCAGGCCTCCATACACGTGTCCCTCCTTTCAGCCAAAATGTCAGCAGAGAGCCTGATCAAAGCATTTTCCTCTGGACACATTTAAAATTGTGAAAGATGAAACATAAAATTTCTGATAGCCAATTATTATCATCTAGCAAGAATTGTTGAGAGAATGGTGCATATCTGTAACTGTTGGCCTTGGTCTAGTGGGAATTTATGGGAATAAGGACATCTTATTATGGGAAGCTGTTTACTTGGAGCTTTCTCCTTATTAGTCACCTAAGAACTCATTTCAGATGGACATTTCCCATACACATTTTCTTAAGATGCCACTCATGTTGCAACTTTAATGTTGGTCAAATAATTCAGGCATCTCCTAGAGCAATTCTCATGGCTGCAAAGCTGCATTTCTTCCTCTTATTTCCTTCTAATGCTTTAGCAATGGGGGTTGGAAGGTGTTTCTGTCGGGGTACAGCCTTGAGTCATGCCAGGCCAAGATGCTGAGAGATTCAGACAATCTGGTTTGCCAAAGAGGCTGTTCTTCAAAACTGATACTAAAACAAACCTGGCTTTTGTGAGCATCAGCCCTGGAAAGTCAGATTGGAAGGTTAGGGTTTGAAAAAAAATTACACCTTTGATGTGACAGCTGGTTAACTTGTTCACCAGCATCAGGCAGAAATCTAGGACTTAAAGGGCTCTGAAAACAGTTTTGGTCGTATTTGTCATGTATCTTCTTTCAAGTCCAAAACCTATGAAATTGTTCTTTAAAAAGTAACTGGTAAACTTTTCTCTAAAATAAATGTTTTCTGGTTGCTTTTTTGAACAAAGCATTTTTTAAGAGATAAATTACAAGCATCGAGGGAGGCCATATTCTTCACAGAGGGGGCCCTCTGTAAAAACTGCATTTAACTTAGAGCAGAAGCAAAAGAGGGTAATTTTTGTACAAGGAATTGGGGAAGACCCCTTTTTACAGGAATTGAGAGATACAGGTAAACAAAACTGACAGTGGGAAAGAAGGGAAGGAAAAACAATGGAAGGCATCAAAGCAGAACACTTTCAGACTGTCAGACCATCCACAAATGACAAATGTCCACAAATTATGGCCCAAAATATCTTTCTCATACATGGAAGTGTAAACATTTTACATATGCTCTTCTTTCATTAAATCAGTATGTGAAAGGGGTACTTTTTTTTTTTTTAATGAGCAAATATCTGAGAACCAGAGTGACTGATTTCAGTCACAAAAGCCAATTCCTTTAATTATTTTTTTCATTGGTTCAGTGAAAATGAAATTGGGCTTTTGTGGGTGTTGCGAAGTATTTTTTTTGTGATTTTTGAGATGAGTTGCAGAATGAAAATGTCAGAGAGGAGAAGGAATCAAATGTCATTGGCTGGTCATCCTTTTACTGCTGCTAGAAGCAGCAGAGCATGGGCTGTTTTGGATGAGATTGCCAGGTTAGCACCTCTGCAGTGTTTCTGATTCCCTGGGAGGTCTTTGGGTATCAAATGACAGAGTAGATAGGAATTCCACGGTGTTGTTTCTTCTCAGGTATTATTTCAGACTACTTAAGATCTGATTTTCTCAGTCTAAAATCTGTCCTTTCAATACATACTTGTAGCATTAACCTTGCAAACTTTGGGGGGAAAAAAAGAAGCATAGCTATTGAATTTAGTGGGAAATCTTATCCTAAGACTGTCCTACTATACCTCCATAGGCAAATGGAGATTGTTCATGAGCAAGTGAGAATGGTGAGGAAGTCATAGATTGCCAGGCCTCAATGTAAACAGCACGTGTTTTCAATCTTTGCTCTTGCTTAATGTGGATTCTCTGTCTGGGAATACAGAAGTTAAAAAGTCAGACGTGTGAAATGTTTGCTGATTTTCCCAGGGATATGCAGAGTTGGCTCTGGGTGACTGCTTGCCCTTCCTGCCAGACTCCTCCATCGATGGGCTTTGAACTCATCCCTGTTTCCAGCCTGTAAATGCTGGCTCTCAGCGCTGTACTTGGCACGCCTTTGGGAGACACTTGAGGCGTTTGTCCCTGCAGCCACACACTCTCTGTGCTTCCACTGCCTCACTCAGCGCCCTTGAACAATTAGAGCCCAATAGCAAGTGCAGTGGAGAGGGGAAATATTCGAGATTTATTGTGGAGTCTGAGTTTCTGTTTTCCCAAAACAGGAGCTTTCTTCTAATGGTATTCAGCAAGTGGCCTTTCTCACAGGACCTGTGCCAGAAGATGGCATTGCTGTACGCAGAGCACTCATCTCCATTGCAACAAGTCATTAGGGGGAGTGGAAAAACTGCAGCCTCCCAGCCCATTAGACTGAGTCAGGCTGTCAGGAAACAAATTTACCTTCATATTGCATGTCAAGGACAGTTCCATTAAAAGATATAGTGTGCTAAAGTTGTTTTAGTTTTTAGTTGTTGCTGTTTAACAAGAAGTTTTTGTTTAAAAGTCCAGATTCATCCGTAGGCTGAGGGGGTGTATCTCGATACCCAGGACTCTTTATTTTCAAGCGGAAGATGGAGACACTATAAAAATCCTCCCTGTTCACACTGCCTCCTGCCAGCATCTTCCTCTTTGACTTCAGACTCTGCTCATTTTCCTCCACACACTGTCTCCCAGCCATCCCTCAGGTGTAGTAGGAAAAATATTTTCAATAAATTTGGGTTGAGAATGGCCTATGTGCAAGAGCAAGCAGCTTTTGGCACACTCCAAAGGTTTCTGCAGTGAGTTTAATCCCAGAAGATAGAAAACATCCCTTGGGGTAGGTGAAAGCCTGAGGAAAAGTTGTACTCAATTAGGAAAAATGTGATTTTTCCAAGTTTGTGCTTTATAGGAAATTTTGTTATCTCAGTGAATGAACACTGTAGCTCTGATTTCCACAGGCTGTAGGATGAATTGATGTGATAAGACTACAGCTTCTCTTGGGGGAAAACTCAAAATCTAGGTTTTGCTGGATACTGTAGAGTAGATCCAGTCTGTGGATCTGTGCTTGTGTAAGGATTACAGTGTGGTCATCTCTGGGAATGCTGACGGAAGCTGCCTGTTATGGTTCCAGCTCCCCAGGGAATTGTGAGGTTTGTTGGAAAGCTGCTTGTTCCTATCATGAGCTTTGGAAAAAGCCTTGGGTTGGCTCATGCTGGTGGCTGAACTGCAGGAGACACCTCCTTCACTTGTGGCCCTAACGCTGAACAGAGATGCACAGAAATTTAATTAGGAAGACATAATGCTGGAAATGAACAAATACCAGAGTACTTCCTTTTGCCTACTCTGTAAATGAAGTTAAATTCCCTTTACCAGTAAGGCTTTGAGTGGAAGGAAAGGGAAAGCAAACAACAGTGAAGAAAAAGGGAAAGAGTGTAGAACAATTATTTGAAGTCACCCTTTGAAGCAAAACAAGTATTCCTCAGCATCTTTCGCTTGCTAATTTGGCCTTGTGAGGTTTCCTAATGGGTTTCCATTCAAAACTCCTACTTTTTGAAGCAGAAGTCAAGGACAATAAACACCCTCCTTTTGCTTTGCTTTTCCTATTCCTTGGTCAAAGTGATTCTGTGGGATTTGGTTTGGGGTTAGTGGTGGATGGCTATGGTGGAGAGCCAAATCTGTGGGTAGATATTTGCCTTGCCCTCGCTGCAGGTGGAGCCTCCCCTGGGAGGAATATGGATCTGCTCCCATAACATTTCAGCTCCATCCCTTCAGGAGCAGGTCCTTCTGGGAGGGATCTCCAGGCTCACTGTTGTCCTTACCTTTGTGAAGTAACTCTCATGGAGAATACAACTTAAAAACCCCCAAGGTAACCAGGTTGCCTTTGAAACACAAGAGGCTCTGGTCTCCACCAGTCCAAAGCTGTTCTGTAGCCCTGGGCTAATTGCATTTGGCAACTGCTGCTCTGGGGCTGGTTCTGCCTGGAAGGTGACAATTGTCCTTCCTTTAGTGGTTTAGGAGACAGCGCACAAAGGGCTTTTCTCGTGGCTGGCTTTGTGAACTTAGTTCTGAAGGGATTGATGCTGATTTTTCTTTAGTGGCCTGTTGCTGTGCAGAGAACTTATTACATGGTGGAACTCTTGAAACATTCCTAGCAGGAGAAAGCTCCTTGTTCTGCTGGTTGATGATAGGTTGTTTTGGTCACTCCTTTTTGTTAATTATGTTGTGATTTAAGAAAGATAGTTTAACTCCATGTTGGACAAGACATTCTGAAGCTCAGTGGATATGGATGCATCTTTGGGTCGTAACCTGTCAGTTTAGCTTTTTATTTCTGTATTTTTAATTTGAGCTGAGTCACAAGTGATCAGCCTCTGGCGTGAGCTCAGTGGCGTGTTCCATTCTGCCCGTGGCAAGGCAAGCAGACTACTCAAATGTCAGAAAATGAAACATGGAAGAACAGCTTTAATTAGTGAAATGACCTGCTCCCCCTAAGAGCTGCTTTGACACCCAATTCACTAAGCAGCATTGAAATATTGCTGCTTTCCTCATGCTTCCCAAAGCTCCAGTGCGTGTGTATATATGTGTATTTACTTATTAAAAACCCCTCCTCTATGACTGGGCCTGCTCCAGAGTTTCTTTTGCACTTGGAATTTGCCCCTGTGTAATTCCAGAAGGGGTTGGATTTGAAGTGGGTGCAGTATTATGCTGAACTCTTTATGCAGTCGGAGCTAAAAGCATTATCGATTGCATTTGCTATGAATGAAACAACTTAGATGTATCTGGAAAATGAGAGAAGGAGGAACGGGGAAAAACAAATGAATGTTTCATACCACATATTCCAATGCAGCAATTTCCTAGCTTTATTCCTGACTTCCTTTGTGTTGCACTTGGTGTGTGTTTTGTGCTGCAGGAATCAGTGTCCAGCCTCTTCAGGCTGTGCACACAGCTTGCTTTGGTCTCAGAGTGATGTTGTAGGTCACATCAGTCATTTTATGTCAGTGACGTGGAAGCATAATGTAATTAATTTGAAGGGGGGAGGGAATGTACTGAAAGAGATTTTTTAAGATAGCTATTCTGGATTTTACTTTTTTGAACTTAATTTACAGTTTTAATGGGAGTACTGAGAACTGGTAAGTCTTCTTCAGTGTTGATTCCAGGCAGCACTGACAAGGGCTAGTGTGTTCAGCCTCACAGGGTAGCTTCTTTCTATTTTTGCATTTCTTCATATTTCCTGTTCCCTTTAACCCTGATCTCCTGATTCTTGCAGCACATCAAAGACTATCTTGTATTTCTTCTTGATGTGTGGGTTAATATTTTCTTACTAAAATAATCAAACTTTATGTGGTTAAAACAGGCTTCAGTATTCATGTGTTTGCACTGCAAGATTTTGTATGCCTGATCGTTGAGCTTTATTTTTTGGCAAAGCACACAGCTATGGGAAATACCTGGTGCCCTTCATTGTAAATCCCCCTTATTGCACTCAGGAAGTCCTAATATTGTAAAACATCAAACTTTGTCCATTCTGTGCCAAAGTGATGATAGAATAGAAGGAGAATGAGATGTTACCTGTCATCTTTGAACCGCTGATATTGTTAGCTGTCGTATTTTCTGAGTGCTGCTGTGTTCTGTGCTTCGCACCGCCCGAGAGGTTGGACATGTCAGACCACATGAGTCAGCATGTGGAGCAAAGCCATGTGGAGCTGCTGAAGCAGGGCTCTGAGTTGTGCTGCATTTCATGGGAGGTGCTGAAATGCTTTCGCTCTCTGCCAGCCCTATGCCATGACATGCCTTTCCTTCTGCCCCTAGTTTTCTCATCCTCTCCTTTTCTAGGGTTTTTCCTTTGGATGTTCCTTGGAGTACTGGCTTAGACTTAATTTCTCACTCCAGCTTTGCACCTCAAACAGGTTGTTCAGCCTGTAGAAGAGAATGCTCTGAGGAGACCTTCCAGTACCTAAAGGAGCTCCAAGAGTGCTGGAGAGAGACTTGTCACAAGGGCATGGAGGGAGCAGAGTTATATCAGATATTAGGAAGAAGTTCTTGGCTGTGAGGGTGATGAGGCCCTGGTTGGGGCCAGAGGGAGGACCAGGTTGCCCAGAGAAGCTGTGGCTGCCCCATCCCTGGAAGGGGTCCAAGGCCAGGTTGGTCAGGGTGTGGGGAAGCCTGGTCTAGTAGCAGGTGTCCTTGCCCATAGCAGGGGTGTTGGAAGGAGATGATCTATAAGATCCCTTCCAACCCGAGCCATTTGGTGATTCCATGATTATTTTAGCATGTCTGTAGTCTCAGAAGTATATGATAGTGCTGCAGTAAAGCAAAATTAGATGTTTTTAGACAAAACTAGCCCTGTTTGCTGGCCTAATTGTGGCTCAGCAAAGCTGTTTGGAAGCAGCTGCTTAGCTTAGTTTCCCCTTTTCCCTGCTCCCTACACAACTCCTGTGCTTGGCTTAAACATAACTCGCCAGCTCCTGTCCCAGATGTTCCCTCTGCCCATCGCTGGGGGAAGAGGGGAGTGGGGGAACGGAGCACAGCGGCGTGTGTGAGTAGTCTGTCAGGGGCTGTGGCTCCCCTATCCGAGCCTGAAGGGTGCCCACGCAGCTTCCTCCCCCGCTGCGGGCGCGGGTTCCAGCGGGGAGCCGGCGGAGGGGCGGCGCGGGGCCGAGGCCGCCTCCACGGCTGTCACGGCGGGCCGGGAGCCTCCGCCCCGCCGCTGCCCGCCCGTGGGCGGGTGTCCGGCCTGTCGCCACCGCCCGGCGGGGGCAGCAGCGGGCTCCGTGCCGTCCTGCGTGCTCGTGTTCCAGATCTGGCGTGAGCGAGCTTGGACATACCGGGAGAGGAGGGAGGGGAGAGGGAGGGCTCCCTGCTCGGCGCTGTCACAGGCGGGGGGGGGGCGGGCCAGCCCGCGG
>VWYO01006027.1:0-81072 GCA_013400275.1 Rhadina sibilatrix | reverse complement strand
CGCGGCTTGCGGCAGCACCGGCGCTGTGACGGCCGGCTTGCAGGCACCCGGCGCTGAGGAAGGAATACACCCGTCAGTAAGTTACCCGGGGTCCCTGTCCATCCAGGAGCCCGCGCAAGGGTGTCGTGTTTCGTGGCTGTGGCTGTGGGTGGTGGGGTTTTGTGGTTTTTCTTTTTTTCCCATCGGTATTTGTCAGTGGCAACAGCAGAGCTTGTCCTGTGTATGGAACTATTAAAATGTAAATATCAGGCAGGGATAATCGAAATTTATTTTTTCCAGCAGAAGCAGGAAGTCTGCCTTCTGCCAAAGTAAGACGTCAGGCAGATGAGGGGATCGGGTAGGCAGCCCCCGTTCCTCTTGCTGGGTGCAGAGAGAATTTTCTCTGCCATCCCTCAGCCGTGTAACGCTGATAGGCACAGGTGCTCTTGCTGCGTCTGTGGAAGAGCTGCATGGAAGAGGGGCTTGCCTCAGCTGTGCAAACTCTGCCTTTCTGCGGTCCTCGGGTGAGAACGATCATCATGCCAAGTGAGAAGAGGCAGAGGGAGATTGGTCAATTTTTTCTGTATCCTCTGCAAAGAGCTGTCTAGAAAAATTTTCCCTTTGATGTGATGGGAGTGGGTTGCTAGAGGAGATTGTCAGGGTTTCTGAGTCTTCTCTGAATGAATGAGGGCTCAGGAGAAGCAAGATGTCCTCAATTCCTGAGGTTTTCTCCCTTCCCTTTCTTCTCAAGAAGCCTATCAGACATGCATGTTAAATCCTTGCTTCCTATTTAATTTTTCCTCATGATATAATCAAGCAACACTAGTTAGCATTTCTGATACTAAACAGCTGAATGTAGAGGCTGTTTGTGTCTGCTGCTCCACCAAACGATTTCCAGGCTCCATTGGCAGCAGTGCACAGATTCTGACTGTGCAGGAGCCAAGGATGGAGCCTTGACTAAGGCCCCTGGGCGTGTCACCTCTTCAAAAGACAGATTGATTTAACCTTTGGTTTTGCTCCCAGCTTCCTGTCTTTTTGTACAGGTGAGGAAAAAAGGAGATACTGGAGATGCTAATTCATCTTTCTCATTTTAGTCTTAGTTATTTGGCTGTATTTTTGTTAGGGTGTTGAAGAGGGAAAATTGGTTCTAAGAACATGCTTAAGCAGCCATGAGTCACTGTACATAGATGGGGTCTTGTCTTTGAAATTTCCCTATTGCTGTTTGCTTTTCTCATTTTTCTGCAAAACGGGCTTGAGCTCTGTGGAGGTGTTACTGGAGAGTAGGATGTTGTAGCTGTTGGAAAGTGTTTGTGAATCTGTTGCACTTTTCACTCAGAAACCTTTACTTTTTTTGGTAGCAGAAGATGGAAGAGTGGGCTGGTGTGGAAGAAGCAAGGAAACACTTTTAACAAGTTCTTTTGCCATTCTGTTTGACTTTGGTGCACTGTGTATAGATGCTGTTTCCCACGTCTGTGCTTACGAAAGGGCAGAGCCGCGCAGAGGTTGGCACTCGATGGTGGTTATTGCTTGAGTTAAAGGCTAATGCCAGGTGAGCACTGGCATTCCCAGGCTTCATCTGGTGGCCACTGCGATTGATAAAAAGCACTCTGCTGACCTGAATAGATTTTTGGATCAGCTCCCTAGCTGCCCATCTGGATACTTAGGGACTCTGGATTTCAGCAGGCTGTCTAGGTACCCGTTCCTGAACTTGTTTCTAAAGGTTTAAAAATAAAATTTAAGTCTTACCTTTCTTTTATTTTGCTAAAACCCAGTAAAAAGCCAAGTATGGTTTAGGGTTTTGCCAGATTATTTTGTTGGCTTGCATCTGTCTGCATACCCTGGCAAACTGTGGGCATCTCAGTGGTCCGGGTACAATCCTTGACTTGTCTTTTCATTCTGTGTACTGAGCTACACTGATCTGGTCAATAAATTATCGCTTCCAATGCTACTTGGGTGTTCTGAGAGTAATTAGACCCCTCCTGGCCCTGCTACATTTGTACCTCTGAGGAAGTAAGAAAAGCCTCTTGTTACTGGGTGATGTCCTCTCCCACTGAGTGATTTACTCTGGTACCTATGTGGCCCTGTGGACTCTGTAATGAATGTGTTTAAAGAGCTGAAAGAGCAGAATTTTTGGTGATTGTCCTGTCGTGCTCTCCAACAGCTCAAATCAAGGGTGGCTTCACTGTAATTTGTAGTCATGCGGATCCAAGGCTGGGGTCATGTTAATCCATTTCGGAAGCAGTGGGAGGGGAGCCAGTTTCCAGCGCTTTCTGAATCGCTTTTTGGGGAAGGTTCTGAATGTAAATCATGACAAGTCCATGACTGGAAAAGAAAAATGTGACTGTCGGACCATGGTGCTTTGGAGGAATAAATAGCATTTAAAGTTTAGTAAATTTTGTGTTCATGGGTAGATTTAGTCTTGTACTGCTCTGCGGGTTCTGGGTTTGGGTCTCTTTAATTGATATCGCCTGGGCATAGAGCGCAGGCAGATATCTCGTATAGTAAACAAAGCAGCAGATTTAAGTTAATGCTAATGTGTTTGCAGGCTGAGCCAAAAGCTTTTCAGGGTTATTATAACGTGCTGGGCATACAGCCCATCGATCTAAGTGTCTGGAGGAGACAAAAGTTATGGATTGACTCATTGTACAAATCAGCTCATCTGAAAGTCAGATTCTGCTATTTGTTGCCATCAGTAATTTAGTCGTATTAAGTACGGCTGAGGACGGGTGGCAGTGTGGCCAGAATATTGAGATGGGATTTCAGAGATCCCAGGAGAGCCATTCCCTGCTTTGCCACAACAGATTTCCTGTGTGACCTGGGGCAAGTCATTGAATGTTTTGGTAAAGTAGGGTTGGTGGTACCTCCTTCTTTTCCACAGGGTGTGTAAAGGTTATTGGGTTATAGATCCATTTGTGAGGGGATCATATAAATCTAAATACAATATCAAACACACATCTGAACAGTGCCTGCCTCATACATAACTGGACAATACCTGGATTTGTAAGCCTGTCTGTGTATGTGCTTCATACTATAATATGCTTGCATGCCTGTGTTTTAATTTTGGCAATAAATCCTGAGCATTGATGTGGGGCAACTATGAGAAAAGCCTTTGTTCATTGTCAGTTCCGACCTAGTATTCTGAGACTGTTCCAGTTGTTAAACTCAACGTTGAAGTTCGTTGTATATTAACAATGACAAGATAATGCAGATGAGGACTTAAATATGTAATTCCTACGTGCTGGGGATAATGGCATGGAAACCTCTCCTCCGGCAACTTGCTGCTGTTGTAATCCAAAATTATTTGCGTATTTAACTTTGGAAGATTTACCTCCTGAAAGCAGTTCAGTCCCATTCATTGGGAGTGCTCGGCCAAGTGTAAAACCTCTGGGTGTCTTGAATTATGTAAACTCTGATACTTGAAATCAACACATATATACAAAGTTACGTTTTAAGTTTCACAACCTCAGCCCTTCCTTGGAATAAACCAACAAGATAGTGGGGATCTTTGGGACATCTGTGTTCTTGGAAGCCAAATATTTGTGTTCCATAGAACAACTTCATCAGGGCTTGTTAACTACACAGAACAGAAGTTCTTAAACTCTGGTGCAGCAGCTTTAGTTGTGTTAGGCATCCTAAATGGGTGGTGATGTACAGCAGTTGGTCAGAGACTGCTAAAGGTATTTTTTTTTCATATTATGTGACATCCAGTTATAAATTAGAGTTTTACAATCATAAATAATGCAAACTGGTCATGTAAAGATCCTTCTGTTGTTGTTTCTTTATCCATTGCTTTTCAGCATGTATTCCCACTTTGTGTAGTCACAAAGCTCAGCCTTGTTGGCTGTGGGCTGCTGCAGAGGAAAACCTCCCACTTGGAGTGGGCATTTTGAGCAGGAGGTGGGATGGATGTGGGTCTGTCTGACTGCCAGGGCCCCAAAAGGGCAATCCCAGTGCAGGGAGTGGGCAGTGTTGAGGTTCCCCCAGCTTCCTCAGCAGCACTGGCTAGGTGTTAACTGTGTCTCCCTTCAGACAAGTCTGCTGTCACCATTGTCCAGAATTACAGGACTTTTCGATAGGTCCTATGTGGAAGAGGATCAGAAACCTGTATTTGGTGCTTCGTGTTTTTGCTTGGCTAGTTATGCTTTCAGCAAAACAGCTGTTCCACCTCCAGACACATCCTTTGCCATCACGGCCTCAGCATCTCTTCTGCATCCCCTCTTCAACCTTTGCAGTGAAACTGGATGCTGAACCTTGTCACTTCAGCACCTTCCTGTGCTGTTTCATTGGTTTTCATCTGGGCCCACAGGTTAAATTCCAAAGACACTCTTACCATTTGCTTCAATTTAGGCTGAGGAAGTCTTTTCTCATTAGACAGTTTCCTGAAAATTATTTCCAAGTTGCTTCTAAAACTTAATTTCAACTTATTTTAGAATATCTTCATCCTCCCCCATTTTTTTTTGTTTGTTTTGTTTGGTTTTTTGTTTTTGTTTTTGTGTTTTTTTGTTTTTTTGTTTTTCTGACAGAGGCTTTCATTTTACATTTTCCCCCAACTTTGTAACAAGGTTTGGAGAGAAGAAGCAAATAAGTTATAGAAATATCTATTTGTATTTAAGAAATTTACACATACATGTGCACATACATCAGTAAAATAGAAAATTTGACTCACCACCTCTTAGCTCATTCTAAAAACTTTTTGAAAAAAAAGGGAGTGAGAACTTTTTAAAAAAACATACATAATCATTTTTAAAAATCAAATTAATTCTAAATGTTTTCCACAGTATTCCAGAGTCTTGAAGACAGTTTATCAAGAAAACCATTTTGAATGTAAAGCCATTTTTCACATGTTAAGCGAAAGATAATGATCCCTTGGGTTTATTTTACCTACAGTGCACTGATTCACCACTCACTGTTAACAATAGTTGAACTCTATTGGGATTTTTATTTTGAGGTTGCAGCAGTCCTATAGTTGTGTTCCAGTTCCTGAGCTCATTGATGGCAGCATATGTTTTCTACTTGCATAAAAAACTAGGTATTTCCCCATCTGCTATTTGAAGCTGTGGAGAGAAAACCTAATGCTGTTTCTTTGTTTTTCTGGGAAAGATGTAGGGCAGTGGTGAGATTTTAACACATGCAGGTGACATAGAATAAATCAGCTGTGGCTTTACAATTATCATCTACCTAGAGGGAAATGACAAAATTAGCTGTAAAGGAATTTTATGTGTTGTACCTTGGACAGAAAGTGCAGTTATTAGCGTGGTTTTGATGTTAAACAGGAAGAATCTACTTATAAGAACCTCAATTCCTATTTATTTCTCGAAGAGAAAGTTGATGACTACTAGAAATTAGTATTTATCCATTTTTAAGAAGATTAATTGGTTCAGGAGTTTGTTTGTAAGCAGAGAAACCAAAGTTATGCTTTGAGCTGAAGCAAACGTGGCATTACGGGCTCTTTTTATTTCTCAGTCATTTCAAATAGTGCCGGTGACTTAAAACCTTAATTACGTGCAGTAAGAGCTCCGATTGGCACCTCAGTGCCCAGAGCAGCCCGGCTCGCTTCATACCACGCTTTACTTGGTGGATGGATCGCGTCTGATGTTCAGCAAGGCAAAGCCACACAGCCGGCTACCCGTGCGGAGCCCAGCGCTCGGCAGGCAGCTGCTGCCTCTTGGCCGCCTCTGTGGAGCTCTCCGGCTGTGCTGGGTGTTCCAGGTCGCTGTCACCTGTGGGAGTGAAGCGCGCCGGGTGAAGCTGCTGATGCCGCGCTGCAGGGACCGGGCTAGGATGCATACCTGGAAAGGAAGGTGGCGCTTAGGCTGCGTTCAAGGGGGCTCCTCGGATTTCGTCAACATGCTGCTTTTATTCAGGGTGACAGCAGAAATCTTTACAAATACACTTAAAGCCATTAATCCAAGTACTTCTCAGCGAGGCTTGTTTCAGCGAGGCAGCTTCATGGGCTCCCTCCTTGCCTCTTCTCTTGCCGTGGGTGCTCACCACTCCCAGGCGTCACACACTCATTGGCTTCCTACGGTTGCCACATCAGGTTCTTGACTATATATTGTTTAGGAAGATAAAGCATTTCAGCTCTGTCTTTTCTTACATAAAATAGGTTTTGAACGATTGATTGAAAGGCAATAGTTGGAGTGCACACACGGATGAAACAAAATTATTGTGTACCGTAGGAGAAATTATTGGTTTAATTTTGAAAAAAGAGGTTTTTTTTTCTGGAAAATGAACAGTGTTCTGCTGTCAGTATTCCGTAATAATATTGGGTAATTGTGTACAAGCACTTAAAATGTTTCTATTTCTGATATTTGAAATGACTCAACTAAAAATACAGAGCTGCAGGTACTGGAATTCCTATGACACAGTGTATGCCACTAGAGGAGATGGCTCTGTTTGTCCCAAGGGATGTGAAAACATCCAGGCTTATCTACTGTGATTTCTATACAGCACTGTAACTGTGAGGGAGGGTGTAATGAGTGATACCCTCTTAAATTACCTGCAAGCCTCCTGCTGTCAGCCCAGCCCAAGCATGCTGACTACAGAAGGCTGAGGGGTGTCCAGCATAGAAGTGTGTGCAAGCCAGGAATGGCTTTCAGGGTCTTTCTGCTGTTCCTTGCCTCTTTTTGTTATCCCAAGAGAATGGTCATTGAGTAGCCAATAAAAATATTTTTGAACACATTGAATTTTACAGACTTCATCTGTTGTTTATGGGCAGTTTTTGCACTACCAAGTAACACAAGCAATTATATTGGCTGTAAAAGTGTTACTGGAGGATAAAACAATGAAGAGGTGATGTGCACTTGTGGCTCTTCCATCTGATGGAAGAGGAAGATGTGCAAAACAGGGTGGTGAATCTTCCTGTGTCACTTCAGTGACTGCACCAACCATCTGCTCTGATGGTGGTCAGAGCACTTTCCACTAAATGCAATTTCTTGATAATTGGCCATTTTCAACAGCTGGCTGGATTTAAAAGGAAGTTTTTGAAGTCCAGGATGAAAGGTGAGGAAAAATGTCTTAGCCATGATTCTTTTGACCTCCATCTGTTTTATGGAAGCAAAACTTGATTATATCTGTGCACAGTTGCTGTCTAAGGGGTTATAGTATCTGGCCAGTCCCCCATTTGTTGTCCTGTGGGTAGAAGCCTCTTGTCTTGCTGTCCTGTACCTTGAGCCTTAGTTGCTGCAGCATCACCAGAAGGAAGGATGGCTGCAAGTTTTTACAGACTGCATGACCTGTATCCATGAAATTGGGTTGGTTTTTTTTATAATCACATAGTTAGGTAGTTTGACCGGTTGTCTAAAGCCAGAGTTGAATTTTGCTTTGCTTATATTTAAAGGCAAAAATGCATTTGGACAGTTTGATTATTAAATCCTATGGAAAAAAAGATTGTATAGAAACGTCTTAAAACTGACTTCAGGAACTACTTATGTGTAAAGCAGCTGGATCATGGGTGGCACGAGTTCTTTGACTGCTTGTAGGATGGCCAGCAGAGAGAGGGAAGGGGTGGCAAACCTGTTCTGTCAAGGTTTCCAAATTTGTGTTTATTTTGTTTTAACTTCTTGCTGATAACTCAGCATTAAGGTGTGTACTTGGGGAAGTGTATTTGCACTTATCCCTTAAAGAGTTTAAATACATTGTCTCTGCTTATTTCTTAAGATGGAGAGATAGATTTAGATATATTTGTGTGTACATGAATATAAAAGATAAATATCAATATAAAAATTATATAGGAAAACAAACCTTATCAAGTTATTCTGGAATCACCTCTCTCTTACTCAAACAGAAGTATTCAAGCCCACTACTCTTGTGTGACCTACTTTTTGGAAATCACAGCGTAATTCTGTGTGCAGCCTGTGAGATGTAGCCAAACATTAGTTTGTGTGGTGCATACAGTGAATATTTATAAAAAAAATTACTGCTATTAAAAAATGTAATGGTGTTGTGGTGACATTCGATTTTGAGGAAATGAAGGAGAGAAAAGCTGAATATAATAGGGAATGATACAGTGGTATCAGTCCATCTCCCGAGATGCTCCCTGGTCTGAGTGACAGGCAGTAATTGATGTGCTCTCCTTGCTTTGTCACCTCAGCTTATCTTCATTCTAATTATTGCCACCTGCCTGCTCTGACTGAGCATTTGGTGTGGGTGTTGGGGTGGCTTCTGAGCGCTGTGCAGGCTTCATGTCATGAAAGGCACTGTCATGGATGAGAAGGATATGCAGAATTTTAAGTTACTGTGAAATATCTGACTTCTGCAGTGTAAGTCAATATATGGATGTGCTGCAAACTATTTAGGGCATAATTATTGAAAATGTGTTTTTGATAATAATATTGTGGTCACTTTGGCAGAGAATGCTAAAATGAAACCTTAAAAAGCTTGGAAAATATTACAATTCAGGTCTTCTGGGAAAAGAGCAAAGATCTAATTGAAAGTAATTTAAAATTATTTCTGCTAAAAATTAGAATTACTTCTGTAAAACTGAATTGCTGCCTGGATATTGATGTAATTAGTGTCCAACGCAAGCAGTACCAAATAGAAGGTGAGTGTGAGATTGTAAAATTTTTTGTTTCTTTGTTTTTGTTAGTTGATTTTAGTTAAAAACCAAAACATTTTAACACAGTATTTAGAGTTTACATGCGATAAACAGAATTTGCTTTTGTTAGTTGAATTACTGGCAAATAACAGTAATTTCTTACATTTTCACAGCATCATCTGCTGTTAATTTACATCCTGATATCTCATGTCCATGTTAATTTAATGCTAATGAGCACATTGGCAACGATGGCTGTGGCACAGCATATTCAAGAGCTTTATTTTAACCACAGTGTTCATTTTCTGAAAAGAATCATAGTTTTTCTGTGCTTACTTCCACCCCTCTATTTGGGTGCTTGTCATTTGCCTTTTTACCCATTTTACGACTACAAAATAGAAGAATATCCTTAAATACAGGAAAAATTTTAGTCTTTCCTGAGAACAAAGAAAGGCAAGCTGTCAGTGTTCTGCATTAGCTAAAAGATTTTAGCTCCTGTTTTCAAATTTCTTCAGGCAGAATTAGCATAGGAGCCACTGAAGTCTGGAATCCTTACCACCTGATGCAAAGGTTCTGCTGCTGACTGACACAGTTCTTTGAAGGGCCAATATGTTTGCAAGGCATTTTGCACATTAATACCTTGGTTTCTATATATGCTAAATTGCTGTTACAGCTTTAACTTTTTTTTTTTTTCAGGCTGTTTTTTTAATATAACTTTTGTTTTAAAGTCTCTGGCACTCTGTACACCTGGCTATTGAAGTTATAAATATTTACAATCTTCAGTGGCAATAGGAAAAGCTGTTTTAAGTTAAGTATTAGAACAGGTGGGTTTTTTCACTATACAGAGTTGTTTGTGTGTAAACAACCAACACTGACAGCGCTGATTGTTTTAAACCAGGGAAAGCACTTGCACCGGCCTTGCCTTAACTGTCTCAGCTGTTTATGGCCCCAGCTTCCTTAAGTCTGACCCACCACAGTGCTCTTGCTCTGGTGCATCTCCACAACTTTAAAGGGCCTCTTAAAAAACCAAAAAGGCAGAAAATGGTAAGTTGAAAGGGAAGACAGGGGAGATGCAGAAATGAGGCAATTGGTTGTAAATAGGTTTATGGTCCTATGTTTGTGGAGTTGGTTTGGTTTGGTTTGGTTTTTTTTGTGGTCAGTTTTAGTTCACAAAATACTCACTTCTGCTATGAGAATTGTCTTCATTGTACATCACAGGTAATATGTTTTCAATTAATTACTCCCAACCTACTACCCTTAACTGGGAGAATCTTTGATAGACCAATGAAATATTCAAAATTGCTCAAAAGATTCAGGCATGCAGTTATTACTCATGTAAATGGGAGCTGTGTGGGCTCCCTAATCACTTAAGTAGCTTTGAAAAAACTTGTCCTTGAGGTTTTTATTTCTTTGCAGTTGTGTTTATGGTCTGCTTTGAACAAGATAAAAAATTCCTTTTCATTGTACTGAGAGAGTATCTGAGAGGGTAGAATTGCCATTTTGTATTAACAGAAATGTTATGAAAAAGTTCTCTATTCTTTAAAATCAGCATGAAATATTCATCTAAACTGTCAATAAATATTTAAATGTGATGTGAAATTTTCATGCATTTTAAAGAGGAAAATTAATTAAAACATTGTAAGGACTAAAACACTATAGTGAATAGAAGAGTTGTATTAACATCTGTTAAATTCAGACCAGGTACTTGGTTTAATTTAGTGAAAAAGCAGAAAAGTAGGGGGACTTCTTATTAACCCCTTGATTTCTGTAACCTAGGATTGGGGCATTGGTTTAAGACGTGGAAGACCCTGAGCTGCTGATCTCCTAGGACAGAATGGAAATTCTTTTTGGTCATTCTGTCAGGCCTCTCTTTTTGAATTAAGGCTTTCTATTTTGGTACCTTGTGTCCTTAGTAGGACACACAAATACTTGTGATCTTTGCACATGTTGGATAAGACTATTTTGTATGCTGTGTGCTTTCATTGATTGCTGAAATCAATCAGGTTTTCTGGATCAGAATGAAGGAGATGCTCAGGACTTTGGAATAAGATTTTAGAGTATCAGGAGTTATTAAACAAAAAGAAATGGCTCTTTTAAAATTAAAATTAATATTGTGTTTAAGAAAACAAGGAATTTAAAGAAAGATGACTGGTAAGGCAGACATACAATCATTCTTGGGGCTTTTTTAGACTGGAGAGAGATGAGTTTTGATTATTTGGGTGGATTTTTGTGCCAATGCAGATCAGACATTAAATTTCTGAAACACTATTGAAAGCAGCTGTACTTCAAAGTCCTAGTTATTTCCACAGTGCTGAAAAAAATATGTAAAGAGAACCGAAGAATAAATGTTGGGAAAATGGGGAATATATTGTAGAGGAATATCCTCCATTCTAATTTTTTTAAAGCTGCTCTGAAATTGTGTTCTCAGTTGTATTTTTGTCTGCAGTGTTATTGTTAGTTAAAGAGGAGATTCTTTTATTACATACATTTATTATTTTACATTTNATTTTTGTCTGCAGTGTTATTGTTTAAGAGGAGATTCTTTTAGATTTATTCTACATGGGTACTTGAAAGATTTTGAAAGTGTGAAGTAAATGATGTATTTTTGGGAGGGGGGAGTAGAAAATAAAACATTTCATGCAAGTGAGTTTGGAGGTGTGCATGCCTCGGTCGGGTTGGTTGGTGCAGCTGGTGACTTGGGTGGAACTTCTCCTGGTTTCTGTTTTTCAAGGGAAATAAAACATTGCAGCTTTATCCCTTTTTGGTTTCTTTGGCACAGTGCTGTTCATATTACCTGGCCTCCCTTAGCTCCTTGCTTGCCATCTTTGCTTTCTCTCCCCTCACATCACTTTCCTCTGAGATTCCCCAGGGTCTGGCCCTCGGATTTTGGCTTCCATTCTGAAGAGGCTTCTGAAATTCTGCAAAACCTGGCCTGATTGCAAATATTTGTATTAGGGACAGGAGGGAAATAAAATGATTCCTATACACAAAGGAGAGGTGTGGTTGCAGTAGTTATTGCCTTACTGAGGGTAGTTCTGCTCTCATTGATTCTCCCATCCCATATCTCAGTTCATGTCTTGCCTGGAAGGTGTTTAGAGGGGAGCCTGCTGCATTTTTGGGTATTGATGCCAATTTACTCCTAACATCTGGAGGAAATTCAGCTTTTGGTTTGAGTTTTTCTCTCCACTAGGCTGGTCACTATTGTGTTCTAGAAAAAAACACTTTCAGAAACCTAAAAGGCCATTAATAATGTAGGATCTTGATAAAACTTTATCGAGTTGAAAGAGGCTTGCTTAGAGTATTGCTTAGTACTGTAGCAGAAGTAAAGTCTACTGTTCAAATACTGGTTCAGACAACCAAGCCATGAAAACTAACCTCAGTTAAAATGGTTCATATTAACATTCTGCATGTCATGCAAAAAATTGCAGTGCTAATTTTATTGACCAGTTATTAGTTCTGTATTAATATTCAGATAAAATAACATTTTATCTTAGAGAACATCAGTGCAAGCCAACAGAGAAACTATGTCTAAATCTTTGTTATAAAATATATTATTGTTGTTGTTGCAAGGGTAAAAATAAATGGGAAATTTGTCTGGTTTTCAGTCTGAAGGCACTGAAATAAATCAGTAAGATGATTATCATAATTTGGTGAGTATCCTAAATGAGTGTCGTGGTTGGCATGCTCTGCTCGTTAGTGTAGAATGCTGCTTGCAGTATTGCAGAGTGCAAACTGTGCAGCCAGGAGCAGTGGGGCAGGAGCTGCCTCTGCTGACAGGACAGTGTTTGCTGAGCAGTGCTGAGAGGTTTCACCTCTGGCAGGAGATATTCCAGTGGGGACGCTGCAGTGGCAGCAGGGTTACACCCTGAGGCCTGTGCTGCTGATCTTCTGGCTCACCTGCTGCACAGCTGAAATCAGGGAGATGTGGCACTGCACAGCCTGAAGCACAGCAGGTGTTTTCCTTGGATGTAGATAAAGCATAGCATGGATGTCGTGTCACACAAAAATACAGGCATCTCTTTTCCGCATTTTTGTATTTAGTTTAAAAAATATCAGCTCTTAAGTGATTTTCGGTCCATCCAGGATACAGTACATGACAAGGCATTTCTGAGGCAGTTCTAATATCTCTTAAAATTCAGTATCTCCAGTTTGAAATCAAGAATAAACATGTAAGAGTTGCTGAACCTGTTGCATTATAAATTTGAGCACTGTTTTGGTGGGCCTGGGTTCAGGAGCAGGACAGTCTGCAGGTGCAGTGAGGTTGCAGACACCTGAATGCTGTATCAAGGCTCTATAACAGATTTTTAGGTACATATTTTCTGCAAACCACTTTTGAGGAGTTGCTTCAGGTTTTGTGTTCTACCTTGAAGATGTGTCTGTAAAAAATGCGTGCTAGGCAAGGCAGATATCGACTGAAATGAGTTAAGTCTTTAAAAATCTGCGCATTCACCAGCTCTTGTTGCTCCCTTATCTCTTGGATTAAGGACTAAATAAGTCTAGGTGGAAATTAGTGCCTGTAGGTTGTAAGTCTTAGCTGACATCTATAGCTACTGTCCTGCTTGCAGCCTCCTTTGGGAAGTTGAAGGTGGCCTTCAAGTGGATCAAAATACCTCGCCCCTCTCCTGACTCAGCAGAACTTGAGAGCCTGCTGCACGTCTCAAAGGGCTCTGTTGTGTCCCAGTGGCTCTCTAATTAGCGGAAAAAAGCAAATGGGAAATTCCTTTAGCACAGTTGGGGTGAATGTTGAAACACTTCATGCAAGGCTGAACTCCAAATCATTAATGTACTGCAGGCAGCTTTCAACATAGCAATGCCAAAACCCGGGCTGTGCCATGCCAGAGAGCCCTCCATACCGGCACACTCTACATGAAATGCAGGCGCCGCTTCCTCTGACCTTTGGCAGCTGCTTAGTCATCAGACCTTGTGGGCAGATTAAAACTGTCCCTTTAAAATAATGCAAGGGAATATCAAGGCAACATTAGCAGTGTTCACTCTCTTGGTAAATGAGAGCATTTTTTTTTTCCTGCTCTCTCTCTGGTGCAGATGGGAAGCACCAGCATCCTCTTTGAAGGCACGACTCCATGATGAGGCTGTACTAGGGCGATGTAAATCGGTGAAGTTCCTAAGGTGGAGCTGCTGGTTTTTCATTCTCTGTTGGGGGTTGGAAATGCTGCAAGCCACTGATTTGAATCTTGCATATATGGCTTCATTCTTCTTCTTCTGAGCTTAAGTTACCTGTGTAAATCTTCCGGAAAAGCTTGATCATCCAAAAGGATACAAAGAGTATAAAATATCTCGGCGGCTATGTAAAACAATGAAAACTTTCTTTTAATGGTTTGTAGGGGGGTTTTGTTTAGTGTGGTCTCTGACGTCAGCTAGGAGAGGTACGTGCTTTGTTATGACTTGCAAGGAATTCAAAGTCCTAAGACTATTTTGGAGGATTGTCACTGTCATTCGTTGTAAATAATTTTTTGCAGGTGGATTGCTGAATGTGACCAGATATTAGACGATGCTTATTATTCTGGAATTGGAATTATGTAGGGATAGCACAGAAAATACCGTCCTCTGTATTAGTGACATTTGAAAGAGGGACACGGGGATCCACTTTATGTTGCAAAAATTGTTACAACAGTGCTCTTGTCTGGCAGGAGCATCCTGCTGGTCAGTTAAGAACAGTTATTTTTTGGCTTAACTGCACTGAAAATATTCTCTTGGGTTCATTTTCTTCTCCTCTTGAGATTCCCCTTGTGCATTCACAGATGCACTGCTCCTCTCTGCACAGACTCCCAGAGAGATAAATCCAGCTTTTGTCCTGCAGAATTCTTTCAGCCTGGCACTGACAATGCTAGTGGCCTCATCTGATTAAATCTACTTCACTGCCATGCAACATGACAAATGCTTTTGGTTCAAGTTGAACGGTAAAGCTTTTGCACACAGGAAAAACAGTTGTCAGCTGTCACTGCTGTGGGACCAAACACACTTGTGCTACAACAAGCAGACAAAAAAGCCTCTGAGCTGCACAGCAGATCAAATGGGAAACCCACTCAGGGTACATCCAGTTCTATTAAGACACGAGTGTGTTTTTATCAAGACTTGTTTAACAACACAGGGGAGAACATCTGTTAGCAATCGGTAATAGGGAAAAATACTCTTTTGCTCTCAACAAAGCTTAGACATTGCAAAATTATAGGATACTGTATCATTTGCAAGATAGGATATTTTGAAATTTTAATATGTTTTACTTACAAATGTAGCTTTTGATGTAATTTGTTGAAAAAAGTTATTAAGTATCTTCAGAGGAAAAGCTGTTTTGAGGAGCTTTGGAGAAAGCTGTTTGGCTGCAGGGTGGTGGCTCTGCTTCAGAAATTAAGCTGTGAGAGCAAACTGAGGTTGAAAATGCCACCTGGGTGTTTGGCTATGGAGTTTCTTGTGAGCTCTGAGTTTTTATTCTACCACTCCCCCAGCTGCACTAAAGAAAGAAATACAGAAAGTTTGGGAGAGATTGGGATATTTCTGAGTGTACCTTTTAAAAATTTTATTCCTTGTTCTCTTTGAATAGATGAAAAAAGGAGCATAATATACTGGCTCTTTGTTTTTCTTAAATGACTGTGTAGGAATACATGGCTTTTGAATTGGAGCTTGTTTTGGATTCTTTAATCTGGAATATTATAGATTGGCCTCAAAACTATGCCCAATTTATGCTTAATCCCAAACCCAATGGGCATCTTATCCTTCATGCAGAAAGTACCGTGCCTAGTGCAGCGCATGTTGGCATTTCCATTTGGGGTTGTTCTTCTCTTTGTCACTGGATCAGTTTTTAATTAAATACGAGTAAACTCCAACTGCTAATATAAGCCTTTGGTTTTAAAACCAAATCAAGCAGAAAGTACTTTCTCTGTGCGTTTTCCATTGCATTCCTGATTCAGACGTTTCATGTCTGGAAGATGGAGGGGGAGCCAGCACCGTCTCTGAATTGTGGCCATCAGTCTGAAGTTTGCTTCCAAGTCGAGGCCTGGGATTGCAGTGCTGACCACTGTGGGCATGTCTGCCTTGCCGTTTCCAGGCAGCCCTGCCCACTGCCTCCCTTGAGCAGGCTGGCTGTGAGCCAGTGCTGACCCACAGGCGCAATGTGCAAGCTAATGCAATAAGTGCTGCTGAGAGCATGGCGGGGAGCCTGATGATGCCAGCGGGGCTTACGGAGCCCGCTCCTTCCACGCCTGAGTCAGAGCCTGGGAGGGAGGCAGGGCGCTGCACCTTGGGATGTGACAGCCTGGCTGATGGGGAGGGATCAATGCTTCTTCTGCAAGGCCAAAGCAAATAATAATTGTCATCGGTGCTTCTGTGCTGTGGCACTCACCCTTTACGCCTCCCCAGACCGTAAGGGAGCTCTCCTGAGGATGGCTGTTCATACTGAACAGGGAAATGTTCATCTAAAGGTTGTAAGTGGCTTAATCCTCAAACTGTTGTGTGGAGCCACCCTCAGGGATATATTTTTATAATGTGCTAATGTCTCAGTGACTGGTGAGAGGAATGAAATGCTTAGGCCTGTCAGCTAAAGGGCACTACAAGTCCTCTTTGGTCCTTAATATAGCAAGCACATCTTAACGGCTGGCATCTCTTCTCAGCTTTGTGACTTTCCATTCAGTTTATTTTGTGTTACAGCTGTTGAGGAGTTGTTAGAACTACCAGTTTTGGGGGGATCATGTAACTGAAATAAAATAGTCATTTCTGCTATCACCCCCTTTGCTTTGTGAGGTGCCATCCCTCCCTGCCCCCCCCAAATCTCTGGTCACAGGGCAGGCAGAAATTTGCAAGTGTAGCAAGACTCAGTAATGAAGACAAATTTTTTTTCCCCAGCCACATTTACAATCTGCTTTCCTTTATAAAAATGAGATCAGCATCTTAATTTTAATTAAGTAAAAGACTGTTAGCTAAAGCCTCTTGTACACGTAGCATGAAAAACGGGAAGGACGCCAAGGAGTTATGATTGCTGAGATAATTTCATCTTGCAAGTTGGGGCTCCAGCCGTGTGTCCTTCCGCTTAGTTTCCAAACCATCTATTGACGTCCGAAGCAGTTTGGCACCTGGTGAATGTCACAGTAAGCTGTGCTGCCACCCTGGGGCTCGGAGTCCCTGGTGATACTGGGAGCACGGTCAGCAGAGGACACCTGTCCTGAGACAGACACTAAGAAGATCTTCTTGGGTCACGGAGCGAGGAAGCTCTGAGGTGTCTCAGAAAATGTGTCAAAATTCATAAGTGAAACTACTTTATCAATAACTGGGAATTGAATTAGCAGTCATTCCTGTTAGGAGTTGTTTCAAATGCTCTCAGTGGAAGCAGAGGTGTATGTTTATGGAGGACAATTATCTAATTACTGGCCATTAATGAGTATCTGTAGTCTCTAAACCTACTCAGAGAAGTGAGGAATGTCAGATCGATTGATTGTTCCGTTAGTTCTTTATCTCTCCTTTCTCTCTTCAATATCACAAGCCAAATTCTGCACTCTGTATTATAGGGTCCCTGAATCCTCCCTGTGTGGGATTTGTCTTCTGACCTGACAGCTCGGGTGCTGCAGCTGGCCTCGTGCCAGCTGCTGCTTCCCCCTCAGCCTGGAAGCTGGCACGTGGGATCAGGACTGCAGCAGGGTAGGAAGGCAGGTGCAGTTTTTCAGTGCTACACATTTTTACTGGCCCATCTTCCATGACTGGGTAGCTTTGTGAAGATCTTCCTTTGGCTGAATTTCCATTACTTATTAGCTATCTCCCTTTCCATAAAGGATTAAATAGATTACTTTGCTGCTAACGGCTAGATTGACTTCAGAGGTAGCTTGGATCCAGATATTAGTCTTGCACTTCAGTGCTTTTAAGAAGATTGCTGTAATGACAGTAAATGAAGCCAAATACAAAATACTGCATTATAGCATTATGTAGGTAGTGTGTATGTGTATAAAAAGGTATATTGAGTTGCCTTCTCACCCTCAAGATTTAACTGGAATTTGCAAGACCATGAATTTGGTGTTAACATAGAACAGCTGCAGGAGCACAGTGGATTTAAACTGTTCAAAACCTATTAAAATCCCTTTAGTGCTCCTTAGGCTTAGGCGGAAGAGGAAATAAGTTACTGTTTTGACAGAGTTGCCAGTCTCATGAATAGCACTGCAAAGAGTGCTCAAAGACTCAAAGAGTCTGCAGAAATGGGCTCTGAAATGTTAAAGCTCCAGTTAGACATGAGCAAATTTTGGGTGGATTTTTTAAACTGATAATCCTGAGATGGACTTTGAACTTAGAAAGCCTGTCACAGTAAAGGGGTCAGTGCCTTAATGGTTGGGCACACTGTGTTTGGCACTGTCCCTGCTGGTATTGCATCTGTGCCCAAGCCCTCGCTGCCGTCCAGGGACTGTGCACAAAGGCAGCTTTGTTCCCTTCTCCTTGACCCCAGGGAATTGCTGCACGGCCAGCATGGCCAGACTGTTTGCTGCAGAACATCAGAAGCTCACTGTGGAGCTCTTGAGGAGGAGGATGCAGGACAGTTGGTTTGAAAGTGCTTGAGCAGAAAAATATGTTTGTCCCAATACGACATGAATGAACGACACAGACACGCTGAGATGTCCACGGCAAAAAAGAGCAAGTTTATTTACAGACTTCAATATTTATAGAATTCCAACAGTAACCATGGATTGAACGATGAAATTTGTCCTCTCCAACCAGACTGGTGAAACCAATAGTCCATCAATTTTTTCCTCCTCCAGAAAGGAATGCAAAACAACCATTATTTACATAAAAAAATGCATGAGAAACTCTATTACAAAAAGTAAACATCAGAAAGCTTAAAAGAACTTCAGAAAAGCAGGGTGACATACATTAATTTTCTTTAGCATTTTAGACAATGTATGGTGGTCTCAGGATACAGATTGAAATTTATATTCAATGTTTACTGCTCTGTAGGGTTTAATATTTTACTTTTTATGTTAGACGTGGTAGCCAAATATGGATTTGAACCACTGCAAGTGCTCTAAAAACTGAGCTGTTCTCAGTTAAATCTCCCTGGCTATGGCTTTGTTTGGAAATATGAAGCAAAGGTTCTGTCAGCTAATGCACCCTTACTCCTATGCATCTGATGCCTATAAGAAAAATCACCCATACAATTCCACCAAGAATCATCCATTCAGTCTCTAAATAAAATTACTCTGTCTTCTTGTAGGCTGTTGTTTTGGCTTTCAGCTTGCTCTGTGTTAATGGCTTTTTGAAGTGACTTTTAAAAAGCAAGCCACAATGTTGGCTTCTTACATGAGGCACTCTAAGCAGATGCAAGAACCTGGCATGGAGATCAAAGAACACAGTTATTTGGTGGATGCAGGGTGAGCCATAGCACTTACCAGGCATCAGTGTAAGACAGAAGAA
Organism: Rhadina sibilatrix; assembly: GCA_013400275.1. Classification (NCBI taxonomy): domain Eukaryota; kingdom Metazoa; phylum Chordata; class Aves; order Passeriformes; family Phylloscopidae; genus Rhadina; species Rhadina sibilatrix. The sequence goes on along the minus strand of VWYO01006027.1, from coordinate 62,159 downwards.
CTTCAGCAGCCTCTGCTGATTCTTGGAATGAGCATTGGGAAGGTAAGGCAGCTTCTTCTAATTTGGGGGACACGGATCCTGAAGGAAGGAGATTTGTCAGCGTTTTGCAGAGCAGATGGCTGTGTATTGATTTGGATGGAACTATTTTAATTCCAAGTCTTCTGCAGCAGCAGGAAAAATATGATTTCAGTCTCATAGCTATATTTATGTCTGCAATTGTAGTTAATACAATTCTGGTCAGACTTTGCAGGATCATTTCTTTTGTTAGGCAAACAGGAGACAGCTTCATCCATTAGCTTTAATCCTATTTCACGGGAAGCTCGATGTTTAAATGTTAGACAGATTTGCTCCCTGATTGACAGTAACCATTGTATCTTTGTCATCCTCTAAAACTGGAAGAAGGTGTGGCTTAGGGTCTCATGGATAAAGGTGGTGGTACCCACCTGCTACTGGGTATTTCTGGAAGGAATTGTTAGGGATGCTAAATGAAGTCTGAACAGCTTTTACTTCATGGTTCCTGACTCAGTACAGCCTGAGATGCCTTGGGTTGCAGTGGTGCAAAATGAAGACTGTTATGTGGAAGACAAGGAATGGGATTAATTATCTGCCAATGAGTCACTTCATTTGAAGTCTGTCTGGTCATTGTTTTCACTGATAAAAGAGAAATGCATCCGTCAGTTGAGTGGAAGGGCTGTGATCCCGTCTAGATTGGCAAAAGACAGGAGAAGGATGTCCTGTTGGATGTGCTTGTGCAGAAGGATGTTCCTGCTGGTTGATCTTAAGGAACACCAAGGGACGCTTGTCTTCATTTTGGCTTTTGTGGTAAAAGCCCTGGGCCAACGGATCAGTGTAACACTTGCCAAACAGCAAAGAACAGAGGTATTTTCCCTCAGAAATAAGCTTTAACTGTAGTACCTGAAGTTTAATATGTATTTGTTGTGGGGGACCCTCCCAACTTCTTGAATTTTAAAGCAGGCACTGAAATAAAGTCAGTCAAGTTTTGATTATAACTCAGAGTTCCCTGTGGAATGCATATGTGGGTAATCATTACAAACTACTGTAGGAAAACTAGCCATCAAAGTGCCTGTGATCAACAGAATCAATTTGTTTGCTCTTTAACCTTGAAAATTATGCTTCCCCTTAAAAGGGAAAGGGAGGAGAATGAACAAACCTGACAACTAGCATGATTCATCAGATAATTCTAGTCAGATAGCAATTATACCTTGAGTTGTCATTTTAAGGACAAAAATTGATAGTAGTACATGTTAGAAACGCAGCTTAGTACCTCCTGTTGCTAAAGCACAATGGTGTTATGTATTCTAAAACGGGTTCATATCCTGGAGAGGCCTGAACTGTAGCTGGCACTTACACTGCCCTTGAAAAAGGCAAAACATGTGCATGCATGGTGACTGGAGGACCCAAATGTGCTGCTTTGAAAGAGGAGATCTTTCAGATTAAAAAAAAGGGTTCATTCAGAGGCATCACAGAGTAGGCTGACAGGAGGTGGAAGCAGAACTTGTGCAGGAGATGTCTGAATTTGGCAGGGATTTAAAATTCAGTCTAAAATAAAGTTAGTTGCATGCAGGCAGAGTGAATGTTGAGCCTGTACACTCTGTTCAGTGTGAGCACGTTATGGGAATAAGTGATATTTCCATCTAAAATTTGTCAGAAAGCTTGGGCAAGCTTAATGCTGGAAAATAAGGGGTTTAAGGAAATTCAGACAAGTTCTTTACTGAATACAAATGGTATTCAGTTGTTAAGGGTTTCACCTGTGTTTTTTATAATTTTCACCTTGCGTTGATTAAGAAAACATCTAAAAAACTGGCATATGGCAGAAGTGGTGATATGGATGAAATGTGAAGTGATTTTCTTCTCTTTCAGCATATAGTTTTGGTGGCTAAGGATCATTTAAGTCTGTGTTACCATTTATAAGATGTATTGTAAACCATTAAAATTATCTTTTATAGAAAGTAAGAAAGAGTATAGAATGGCAATGATGACAAATGCAGTTCAGTCACAGAGGAGTGCTGGATGATGTGTGAGTGGGAGAAACAGGAGCTGAGATTCACTTGAGCTTGGCAGATCCTGACACGTGTGGTTGTAGCCCAGCCTCCTGCATGGGTTGGGGGAAAGGGCAGTGCCATCACCTTGATTTGGGTGTGGATGCTTGAGCCTGCCTGGTCCTGCTGGGCACCTCTGGGCTGCTGCCAGGCTGAGCCAGAGGTTTTTTCACCTGGTTGCTCAGCTCCTAGACAAGAGCTTGGGGGTGAAAAGGAGGGGACAAAACCTCTAGCAAGCTCTGAACTCACACCTGCCTGGTTTTCTGGTTTGGAAAGATTTTACAGAAAACAGATGCAGTGTATAATGGTGTAAACTCCATGTTTCTGGGGAGGAGAATGGGGAGCCTGTTGTGCACATGCTGCCCTTGCTGTTCCTAACTGGACGATGCAGTTCTGTTATGGTTTTGGGTATAGCACAGTTGAGGGTGTGCTGTCTGGTCTGCCCAAGATATGTTTTGCCAGTAGCTGTTAAGAAGTTGCACAAATATCTGTATTGAAGACTACATTGTGTTCTTTTGCTGAACATTTTATATTTCCATGACTGTGACTGCAATTATAATTTTTACAAGAGTAAATACACAGAATATGAAAATCAAGTTATTGAGGGCATCGAGTAGCTTTTATTTAGAAATCATGTACTATGGAGAAAAAAAGCAATAATGAGTAAAAAGATTTTAAATTCAATTACTGAATGCTTAGCTGAGGTGAAGTAGGAACATGTCATCTAAACTGATGTAATAGCCAAAACCCATAACAACCACTGAAATCTTACTGTGGAGCAGTGGAGAGCAAGGTATGTATTCATGACACAGCTGAGAACATGGAAAATTAATGTATATTTCTTGTTGTTGTTGTGTTTTTTTTTAGGTAAGTAACCGAAGGGGACATGAAGAATTGACATTTAAATGGCCAGCATGTTGCAAAAGGTATTTTGATTTAGATTCAATAAGAAATATGCAAATAATTAATTTGAGTACGTATTTAATGAGTATTTTCCTCCTTTTTTTTTTTCTTTTGCTCTATTGAGACTGACTTGTCAGAGAAAGTGAAGAACCTGGGTCTAGCTAGTTGACTGAAATGGTTTTACTTGCTTTGTAAGAGTAATAATACTAATAATATGATGGTGATGATGAATGAAATATTTAAATGTCATTCTTGAAATCTCTTTTTGCACTGGTGGTCACTGGAAAGTCTGTTCTACATGCTGATAAGGAAGTGATAGATGCATTGCATCTGATTTCTAAGACATGATATCACTAAGTAACTCTGAGGAAGCTAAACCCAGATTTGATCCCTAAACAGCTCCTGCCTTGGCAGCCAGATGGATATGGAGGTATGTGAGGCTTTATCTTGCATTGGGAAATAATGTCTGTAAATATGCTGTCAACAAAATGCTGCAGCCTCTGCTGGTGACACCCACACAGAAGCATCAAAGAAAACCCTGTATTTCACTGGCAATAGCTCTCCTGCTGATTATTTTTTCACATCACTGATAATCGAATATAATTTTGTAGAATGTTTGTTGTCATGTTGCTGTCTGTAAAATCCCTCAGGAGAGTGTAGGTTGATGGGAGGGAGATGGTTACAGAGAGCAATTCCTGTTAATACCAATTAAGGATGGTAATGCAAAGCTGTTTGGAAGAATCCTCATAAAGGCTGGTTAAAGGAAGAAGATTCTGGCTTACAGAAGTGTCAGTGTTTCCTAATTATTTCCATTAGAGTGCAAGTTATACTTCTTAATCTTTTTGACAAAAGGTGCAAAGAGGAAGATAGACCTATTGATTAGGAAATGTCTGGGGACAGAGGCAAGTTCTGATTTCAGTGAGGCAGAACTGAGATTTATTCCTGAATTTCCTGCTTCTGAAAAGATTATGGAGTCTAATGGATTGTTATCTGTTCTCCTTCCATCAATTTTGAGTTAAAAACCCTGGACTATACTGGACACAAAAGTTAAGTGTTTTCTGACAAGGTTTTTGGCTGAAAAATTCTGGATTTGCCATTTATAGACTTTCCACTATTGGCTGCATATAACTACTTTATCTTTCTCAGCTGTTTTTCCTGGTTTTCCTTTGTCTGCACTGGGATTTTGCTGACAAAGAAATGTCATGGAGAAACAAAGCCTCACGTGAAGCTGATTTAGTGAACTGAGTTTGGGAATATTTCAGTTTAAGGTCAAATCTGTCCAACTGAAACTTGGGTTGCACTTAATTATTCTGATTTGCATTTTAAATAAGAAGTATTTTGAAAGATGGGGTATAAATGTGTTGTAGCCAAGCAAGAAAGCAAGGCAGTTTGTTTCTTTCCTGAAGCTTGCTGCAGTTTTACTGTCTCACAGGTCTTTGTGAACAGAAGCACAAACATACCAATGTGTACAAGTTCTGCTTTTTATCAGTGAGTAAGTGCCTTTGTGGGAACTAAAAGGTCTTTTCTATTCCCCAGAGAATTCCACAGCATCATTTTAGCCTTTGAAAAGAGAAAGTTCTTGGCTAACATTAAAACAAAATGCTGCCACTTGTGGCCACTCCTATGTTGGTGGTTTTTTTTTTTTTTTTTTTTTTTTTTTGTTATTTTTTTTTTTTTTTTTTTTTTTTTTTTTTTAATTTGAGGAGCTAGGCATTTAAAAAATCCTTCCATTATGAAGGGGAGGCAAAACTTGCAGAAATTTGGGAATGAAGGAGAAACCCACAGTTCAATACAGTCATTGCTCTCTGCACATGGAGTTCTGAGCATCAGTAATCCCTGCTTACTTGGAACTGATAAAATTTATATAAAATCAGCATTAATTACTGGTGCACTGGTTTTATAGAGCAAGCAACAATATTGGATCTGTTGCAATGCTTACTGAATGCCTCATGTATTTGCTAAGTGTAAAATGAATTCAAGTTGGTCCTGGATACATTTATGTCCCACGGGCTACACTAGGATACATTGTGGGGAAACAGATATAATGATATCAAAATATGAAATCAGAGTGAATTGTTTCAGGCAATTTAGTTTATTACATTTGACATCTTATCAGGTCTCTGAAACATAACTAGAAGCTTTCTCTTGGAAACATGTCGTGTCCTGTCTGTCTTAATGATCATCAGAAGTGGGTTGTTATTCCTTTGCTGTAATTATGTACCTTCTATCAGAAGCCAGCAGAGGCTCTGATGCTGAGGAATACAAAATTCCTTTATTTTTTTATGGGAAAAATAATATTATGCCTTGGTAAGTTTTCAGAGCAATCTCAGTAAACCAGGCATTGCTCATCACCATCTGGAGCAATATTCATTCCTGAAGTATAGATTCACTTTTTTATTTCTTTATTTTAGTTAATTTTTTACATTTCTGTCTGTTGAGCCATATGTGTGAGTCTGAGCTGTCAATAAAGGACTTTACCATCTCAGTGTCATGTTGTCAGTTAATTCAGATAAATACCAAACAACTTACTAAGGTTAGAGATTCACAAAGGTAGGTCAAAATCCTCTAAGCTTTCAGGTTCTCTGGGAATTCTGCCTTGCCTTTTAACATCACCAATTTCTAGCCTGCGCGATCATGGAGGTACCAGTGGAAACATGGACTGCGTTCACATGGATTTCTCCAGAGGTAGGTGTTCTCTTTTTTCCAATATGCTAAGGATTTGGTGATCAAACCTCTGTGTGTGTGTCTGTTTTTATATCCCAGATGAAAATGTGTTTAGTTGCCTTTGGTGGGTAACAGGGTGGCCAGTGTTGTGCTATGCAGCAGGGAAATGCTGCTGTGTTTTTTATTCTTCAAGCTTTTGATAAAAGACATGTATGCATTTCTGGCACCTGGTGTCCCCAGCTTTCTGGGAGCTGGGCAGCAGGACAGGCATCATCCATTCTTTCCTTTTTTGTCTCTGGCTCAGCTGTTAACAGCCACATTTTTTCATACTGGTGATCCTGAACGGGGCAATTGCACAGCACCTGTTAAAATGCTGAGAGAAATGGTAATTTTTCCTTGGAAAATTGAGGTGACTGGTGGGATGTTGAACATCCAGCTTCACAAGAGAACTTGCCAGGAGTCTCTTAATATCATTCCCATGTCTTTTTAGTACTGGAGAAACAAAGAACTCTCTGAATAGTGACTGACTGGCAAGATCTGATAGATCTGCTAACTGGGAGATATTTACTGTGTCTTATGATTTAGATTGAGTGTTTGCTGTGTCTTTTTGGTTTTTGAAACATCTGACAAGTTCTGTAGCTTGCCAATGTACTGCTCGTATTGATGCCAGTAAGCATTTAAAAGGTAATTTTATCTTTGTAAGGACTGGTATTCATCATCACCAAGTAGTGGTGACATGTAGGTAAAGAAGTTGTTCAAAGAAATGGAACTTGTTTTTCCAGACCTCGAACAGTTGATCTGCTTACCAAATATTCTTGAGCCTGAGCTGTTGTTTAACCCAAGCTGATTCTGAGTTCTTGGCTGTTTGACTGTGTCCCACACTCTGGTAGTGGCATTTTCCTTGAGATAACTTTATTGTCATAGTAATGAAAGAGGCTGTAAGTGGAGGACGTGTGTGCATGTATGAAGATTTAGCACTGTCAGAAGACTCTTATATCTGCACCTTGATAATATTTTCCTGCCTTAAAAAAAATGTATGGAGGACTTCAGGATCTTTTCATCCCGAAGTACATTAAAAGTGAAACTGCATCTTTGAGATCAGTGTCAGAAATGGTTGTATGTGCAAGCATACCTTTTAATTCTCTCTAGATATATAATCATTTTAAGTTGTGTCGCTTGTCTGCCTCTTTGGATTTTCTAAGGAACAGATATCTACATCTGGAAAAAAACCCCAGGATTGAATTTCACATTAACTGGTGTTTTTGTTGGCAGCCTAAGGGGACATGAAAATTTAAATGGGCATAATGAATAAATTACCCTCTGACTTTAGACTGTTCTTTCAAAACAAGAACGGAATGGTGTGTTGTACATTTGCACTGCTTTTTGCCTCTTTGTAAGGGGCTCGTTTTCTTCATGATGAATTTAATCTATCTACTACAAAAAGCAAGGAAAAGCTTTATTTTTATGGGTAACCATGATGAGCACAGAGAAGTCATGGTTATTTTCTTTTTGTCTTCTTAAGGTGTGTGAGTATGAAACGGGAGAAATTCCAGAGTCTCTATGAAGACTTAAAAGTATTTCAGGTTTGCTATTGATTTTCACATGGAATGCGTTCAGATGCTGGGACAATTAGCAGCTGAGCTAAATCCAACTGAGGACAGACTCTGCTCCACCAGAAATTGAAGCTAATGGGCCGTAAAGGCAGGGAGGATAATTCCAGTGTCCAGCACTACTCTGCAGCTAGACTGCCATCAGAGGGAGTGGGAGGTGGGATGCGCTGGCCAAGGGCTGAATGCTGCACAGTGACTCAGAATTTGCTGCTCTAAGAGATTGTGTAGCCATGCTTGAAAACTGCTTCCACTTTAGTGCCTGGGAAGGAAATGAGTGTGGAAAGCAGCTCTTGCTTGAAGCAGTCACTGTTTAAGAAGCAGATTGTATGTGGCCCTTTGGTGGCTCCTTCTCTTCTGATTTGGATTTTTTCCTTCTCTTTTTCCCTGGGCATAAAAACAGAAGGAAGAAGCTACTTCAAATAGGCTAAAGTTTCCCAAGATGACTTTGCTTTGTTTAAAGAAGAGCCCAAAGTCTAAATCCTGAGGAAATGTCTCACACGATCCTGAGCTTTTCCACAGCTTATTTTCCAGACAAAAAGTAAAACCTGACATGTGAAGCATTGACTGCAAAGAGCAACAGGTTGGCTGCCAAATTTTTTAGCCTGTGTTAGCCTTTCTGCCAAAAATCTTATTTGTTTTATTTTACCACAAGCATGACAGACAAAAGAACGTTGTTTTTCCAGTGAGAGGATGGCTAGTTTTTATCAGTCAGACAAACTTCTTACATTCTGTTTATAAGCATTTGTTCAGAAAACACTTCATTCTAATGCAGCTTTTGCAGTTTCTTAGTTGTACCAAAAGAGATGAAAACATAGGCCTGGCCACTTTGCAGAGCTGCTTTTAAAGATGTTCTCCTGGTTTTAATGTTTCAGACAATCTCAGATAAGACATAAATGCAGAATATTGTTGCTTTCGCTTTTCTTCATCCGTGTTCCAGTGCTATTTCTGGCACAGGTAGAGGTTGAAGATGGGCCAAGGCACACATCCTTGCCAGGGTTTCAAACACCACTGAAGATTTGGGAGTGTCGAATGTCATTCTTTTGAGCTTGTGCCTGCTTCTAAGTGAGTTTGTGTACAGCAGAATTTTCACTCCTAAATCTTTAAGTGCCTCTTAAAAATGTATGCCTAATCTTGTGTCAGTCTGAGTGTTTCATGCATGCTCTGCTCTCTCTGAATATTAGTTTCATTGGCTCTATTTCAGGAGTCAACGGGAAATCCATTGAAGTGAGATTTGTGTTCAATACAAGTGTTAATGGCAGAAAGTTTTCCACAGACACTGTTGAGGGCAAACTAGGTCAGTCTCATCACTCTTTTTTCTGTAATGGATAGACCTGGGTTTTTTCATTCCTGAAGTATCAGCAGTATGTAGTTAATACATCTGCTCTCATAAATAATTTGCTTCCCTAGGCTATTCTACAGTGTCATGAAATAATAATTAAAAAATGAGAACACCCCAATTTTTTTAATCTATTGGAAGTGAACAAGCTGAGTTAACAAAATCTTCCCTCCACATATACCTTAGATTAAGAATGCAAAGCTTGTAATGAACTTTTAATGTCCAGGTAAGCCATCTGTGTACTCCCCCACAAAATCTGTTGTCCAGGTTTCTCTGGGAAGGAGGAAAAGGGCTGGCATGCCCTTGTGTATTGTGTATATTTAAAAAAACACCATAAACCTGGTCTGTAGTTTTCACAGCCACCCATGTCTGTAACATCTCTGGTGCAGAGACTGCATGGCTGCAGAGGTGGGAACCCAAAGGTAGAGGAAGTGATTTTGATTTCCTTTCTGTACTCAAGCCTGTCAGCGGAAGAAGCTGGTGAAAGTTGGGCTGCTTTGCTGCTTGCTCTTGTTTTGATCAGACTGTAGCATCACAGCAGTTTGTCTCATGAATTTGTAGCCATGAGAACAAAATATGATCTGCTGTAATGGTAATTATATTGACTAAAATGGTCATAAAATGACAGGGAGGAAGCTGCATGTATCAAAGCTGTGCAATCGGTATTCTCCTCAAACATTTCTAATGAAAATAAAGTACCAGTGTGTGTGTGAGTGTATAAGTATATATGCATGTGAGTGGGTGTAGAGTGTGTAAGTGTATGTTAAATAAAACAAAGTCCATATTCATGATTGGAGATTAGCGAACGTTAATGAACATAAAAATTCCCTGAGGTGAGTCAGCTGATGTAGCTGAACTAAAAGTTCAAGGCTCTTGGATAAAACCCTGCCAGGGTAGGCAATAGACACTTTCTGCTACATTTAGCTCTTTTCCTTAGACACAAACAGCCATTTTTTAAGAGAGGAATTTGGTACAAACTCTTAAAGAGTCTGTTTGCAGTTTGTTGTAGAAAAGATTTCTAAGCAAATGCAAATAGTGGATTGAAATCAGAACTGCTAAGGATGGCCTTTGGAATGCTGTAAAGCTGAGATTGGTTATGGAGTTGCAGGGAGCCTTCAGCTGCACCTTCTGACTGGAGGAATTGCTTGGGGTGAATGTGAGGCATCGTGCAGTGGAATGAGCTGGTGGGATCTACATTTAGTAACTGTTCAAGGAAAGCAGGTCGTGGTTTCTGGACTGATCCATTGGTCTTCCAAAATTTAAAATGGAGTAGCAGCTGGAAAACCTGAATTTTGTTTAAGAATTGAAAAAAAACTGAAGCAAAAGACTGATCCTCTATAAATAATATTTATAGAGGTCGGACACGTGTTCTAAAATGTATCAGAAACAGAACAACAGAGACTTCCCAAGGAAGGCCTGTACTGTCCAGCAAGGGAGGGGACATTCGGATCCAAACCACATTTATCATCTATAAAAGCTGCACTTCAAGATCAAACCTGAGGATCTGTTTTGCAGTGTTTTCTCCTCAACAATATCTGCAGCCTGATTCTTGGGGAGGAATAGGAACAGGGCAAGCATATCTGATGCTTCCCCATAATGATCTCCTGGCCTCCAGCTGTTTTTGGCTCAGGATTTCCTGAGCTGGATTTTGTCTCTGTGATTTAATAACCCTCAGTGGTTTTTTCCTTCACAAAATTGTCCCTCCTTGAGCTGAGGTAACCCCTTCCCCCAGGGAAATTCCTGCCACCACCTCTGTTCTGGCCATTAGGCTGGGACGGACAGAGTCTGCTCTCCTAGAATATGGGATGTGTTCTTAGGTTCAGGGAGAGGAAATACGAGGTCTAAAGAGGAAAGTAATCATATTACAGAATATGAATAGTTATTGCTGCAGTTGAAATATTATTTTGAATACAGGCATATGGTCAAGAACAAACCCAAAACACTTTAGAGAGAGAATACCATGTACCAAAGACAGGAATCCTTATCCAAATGACGAGGCATTTGTGTCTTGGCAGCGCTTGACTGTTTGTCTTGTCAGTTCTCTTACTCTCCTAAGTATGGCTTTATTTATAAAATATTAGCTTTCCAAAGGAAGCCATCAGGAAATGAATAACTGTAGTCACAGCTGGGTTTAAAAAGGGAAGGTAAAATAGGAAACTCCATCCATTTTGTGTGCTGAGTGATGCAGGAGTTTTGTGAAAAAGCCACTATTGATTTCATAACACAAGAAATTAATGTTCTTGATTTTCTTATTTTTGGCATTACATGTTGTTCCTGCCTTTCATTTCCAACATTGATAATGATTTTTTTTTCTATTTTTTGATACCTTCCTGGTCTTAAAGTAACTTTTTTAAAGTGTAGAAACTTATAAAATTCATCAAAAATGGGCCTTGTTTGGCCTTATTGTGTGGGGTCAGTTCCCTTTCGGTAGGTTCCTGCTGAGGTAGGGCTGCTCAGCAATATATCCCACCTTATTTCCCTTCTCACAATACACCCAGGAGCACCAGGACACATCTGGCCTTTAAGATGCTGTAACATTCAATGTCAACTGTGGTTATAGAGGTTTGTGACTTGTTCAGTTTTGGATGAATTTTCTTGGGGATAGCACGAAGCCTATTTATCCCTGATATGGCAGCCAGATTTTTAAGGCTGTGCTCCAAAGCATGAATATTCTACAGGTTTTCAGTGAAAGGGTGATGAGAATTTTCTTAAAATAAGCTGTTCTGCACACACAGGGTTTTTTTAATAGGCTTAGACTGTCAGCCTGAGATAGGTGCCAAGCACTGGGAGGGTTTTAAATCTGGTATAATAAGAAGCAACATGCCTGATACCATAAATCACTGGACAGTCTGCAACTGTTGCTCTCTGCACCACAGCAGTACCAGCTGTTGGTGTGAGAATTTACTCTGGTTTGTCTAGTCCCTAGACAGGGACTTTTAAGAAAATATTTTGCTGTTCTTTAAACAATTTCTACTTTAATTGCAAGTGGGTGGAATTATGAAAATGCAGAGAACTGAATTGATGTTTAAATAGTTCAGCACATCGTAGTGCTATTTTATATTGCTATTAAAATAAATACTGCCAAAAGGCATCTGTATAGTAACAGAAATTAAAATTGAGTCATAAGTGACAGTACCTTTGCGTAAAATACAAGTCCAGGTATTTATTTAAGCACCACAACGACTCTTCCATTACTTACTGTTCCTTTAAAACTCTGAAGATGTTTGGAACATTCTCTCAAATCTGAGCTGCTCTCTCCAAACATATATATCAGTTATGGGTTGTTTTGTTACATTATTGGAATAAAATCAACTTGAAAATTGTTTTTCCAAGGTTTGGGAGGTGTGTGGTTGATGATTGTTAAGCTTATTTTTGAGTGTGTGACTGTTTTTTCTTAATTCTTTGTGTCCGTACCTCTTAGTAAGTGAAAAGTGACAACAGGTCACGAAAACAATGTTTAGGAGTTATTAATTTTATTTTTTTTAAATGAAGTGTCCTTCATACCTTTCTTTAAACAAAATGAAAAAGCTTAATTATTTTGTGCTGTTTAATGTGTTTTACACTTGCCAACGACCAAAGAACAAATTGTTCATTTCCCTCAACTAAAGTCCCATATTAATTATAGTTATAGCATGTAAGAAGCAGTTAAAGCACAAAGCATGCCCAGACCCCGGTTTCCAGGGGAATCAAAGTTATTTATATGGGACTGAAGGGCAACATTTCTCCCACAAAGGCCACTGTTCTGGAATGAAGGTTAAATGGGAATGATGGTCCCCTGCCAGCCTGCTGGAGAGTGGGGACCATGTAATGTTGTCACTAAGCCAGGCGACAAGCCAGGACAAGAAGTAGCTGGGACGGCAGTGAAGCAGAGTTATTTAAAAAACACTGATAATTAAGACATTTTAAGTGTTGGTTGCTCTGTTATGTAGCTTACCCTTTCACACGGTTTTAAAAGGATATCCAATATGTAGTTAACAGTTTGTTTCCTGTGTTACACTTGAGTTGCTTCTTTTTGCTCAGTAATAAAAAAGTGATTAGTATTTAAGCAAAGCAGAATCATTCAGAAAGTGTCTACTAATAATTTTATTAATTGCTGCTGAGGGGATCGTTGTGCCATGATTTATTTTTTTTATTCTTTAATCTTAGTGGAGAAAGGGTGCTTATCAGACAATTTCTATGCTAAAACCCCTGGAAATTATAGCTGCTGAGAGAGATTTCTTTGCTATTTTGGCAGAACATGTGAGTACCTTACTATGGCTTTTCTGTATATTCATTTTCCCTCTGCTGCTTGTTCTGTGTGTCCTACCGTGGCACTTAAATGGTCAGTTGATAAAATCTTTAAAGAATGCTCTCAGGTGCATGAGGCAGCTGCACACTATGCACTGCAATGTTAAACCATTTGAAATCCCAATACTGTTCTCTTTACCACTTGTTTAACTTTTGATGACGTATTTAAGGCTGGAAGGCTTTTTAGGAGGTCAGATTTTATCTTGACTATTGATTGCCATTTGCTTCATTTTGTTGGCGCTTTAAAGCCTGATCTTTTGCAGTGATAGAGACAACGAGGTGTCTAGCAAAGGGTTTGCTCCCGGGATCCTTTTAGTGGTGGGTGAGCAGCGACCAAATCCGTGGCTGTATTTATAGCTCGGTATTCACCCGGCTCCCCAGGCAGCAGTAGTGGGTGAGATACAGTCACAGCCCATTGCAGCTGTGGCCAGGAATGGTTACTGAGCACGTTTTAATCACTGTACGGGCACGGAGGAAAGACTCGTGTCTGCCTGCTGCGTATTGGCTTCCAGCTCAGGTGATTGATGGGGCAGGAGACCTGCCAGTCCTGCCCTTGGGTGCTGCTCATTGAGCCAGGGAGACTTGCCCTCAAGTTTTGCTTCTCGGTTCTCCTCTGTTCATTGCTAAGGTGGAAAGTTCAACCTCTGCCCCTTTTTCATCAGGCTGCTTTCACATGTCCTACCCTTGAGTGATGTTGGTTGACGTGGAGCACCCAAGGTGTATGTGTGAGAGGGAATACATAAATGTGTAATTTAGGTGCACACTCCTGGGGTTTCAGCTCTAGGTACCTGTAACGTTAACTCTCAAACCCAAATAATTGCTGGTCAGCATGGTTCTGACTAGAACCATGGGCTTTAATTTTGTGTGGTTTATTGGGGCAGATGGGGGCCATTTCAAAATCTGAAGGGCTGGGGCTGGTGTCCAGCTCTGGGCAGTGTCTTGGGCAGGTAGTGCTGCCTGCTGGGCTCCAGCAGGGAAAGGCAAGGCAGGAAAAAAAAAAATCTGTTATACTGCCATGTTCATGTTAAGAAACATCTTCATTTTAAGAGATTGGAAACCAGATAACCTATGCAGAGCTTCAAAAAAATAATAATGCCATATCAAACTTGAAGAAAAACTGCTTTCTGTGGTGCATGAAGATTAGTCTTTGCTTGTCGTGTTAAATGTGGCAGCTTGGGAATATTGCACATGAGACACCAGCGAAATTTTTTTTCCCATCATTATTTTATCCTGTTCTATTTCTCTCCATAAGAAATGTGGGGGAATAAGTCTGATCCTGTTTGCCTTAACATCTCTCGTAAAGGGATGTGTGTGCCTGCTTCGCCTCCCTTTGGCCGAAAGAGGGAGGTCTTTGCCTTCCTCAATCCCTCTTACATGCTTATAATGCAAAAAAAGCATTTCAGAGAGTCCTTGTGTATTTGGGAAGTCTCTACAAACCTATATGAAATGGCACTTTCTGACTGAAACTTAAAGGCTTAACTGCAAACTTCAGATGAGCCAGGTTTCTCTTTGGTTGCCTGGTAAACAGTGAAGTGTTGCACTGAAGCATTCATAATCTTGGAAAGAGTAAGCGGACATTTTCCATACACTTTCCACCAGTGCTCAAGAGATGATTTTTTAGACATGAAGGGGAATGTTGTTGTATAAAATGTAATGACACTTTTCCACTGTAGCTTTAAGATAAGTGCTTATAATTTAGCTTTTCAGCTGAAAGAGGTTCATAGGTATAATAACTTTTTTATTGACAAACTACACAAGCCCCCTGCTTCTTGTAATTTTCCAATAGATGCAGGCAGCACAGCACACTGAAGTGCGTGCAGAAGTCTTGTGATTATGTCAGCTACCTGAGGAGAAAAGTAGACTTTTTATATCTGCTTTTACCCAGGGGTAATGCAGCCATAAGAAATCACACCTGTATCATGTTGAGTTTTCAGTGGAGGTCCACAACACGCAGGATGTGTGCTGTGGTGAGAGTGAGCACCTAATTGAGAATAAAGTGTGGGTGGGTTTAGATCTGGTGCTCTATTGCCACCTTCTGCTCATCCATCTTCCCGCTGCACTCGCGATTACGTCTTGCACCTGGGAACTTGCATTAGGGATGACATTTGATTTATTGGCATGTTAGGGAAACTGTGCCAAAAGGATATGTAGTTCCTCTTCTGGATTCCTGAATGCAAAGCCCTGTTTAGATAAGACAAGGAAAATATCTTCCATGGCAAAATGAACGATAGTTTTCATCATTTTGAAGACGTAAGCCTTTTCTCTGGCACAGGGCAACTCAGTCTGATTTCCATTACCTTAAAAGCTCACAAATCACAAACTGAAGCATTAGTATTTGTTTATTGAATTGCGAATTGCAGAATCTGAGAGTAATTTTAGCCTTTGGACACTTTAATAGAGAATAGAAGCAATTGTAGAAGTAGAATTGATTACTTAAAGTGCATTGATTTGTTCTGAAGATTTCTACTTGGTGGTCTCTGGGAAGCGTTCCCCTGAATGTTTATCCTTTTGGCATTTATGACTTATTCTATGGCCTAAACACTGACTTTACCTCCTGCTGGTCCATTAGGAGCTCAGGAAGGGAGAAATAGAAAATATCAGCTCCCATGCGATGCCACTGGTAAAACTCTGTCCTTTTTAAAATGCTGGAAATAATACGCTGTTTAAATTAGAGCTGAAAGGCATATTCATTCTCTTGTAAAATTCAGGATAGAGAAGGAACAGAGGAAACTTGGTAATGTTCCTAACAGGTACTTTTAGCCAGGAGATTGGATAGGAACAGAATCAGCCTTGAAACTTTACAGATTGAGATATACAGAAGGAAGCAGGTGTATCATTATACACTTGTTTCTTCTTACCCTCTTACTTAGAAGCTACAAATAGCAGGTTCCTTTTGTCTGCTCAACACCTGCAGTGGGAAAATAAAGAATTCAAAGTCAGAGTTGTGGGAGAAATAAGTCCAACCAGCTATCAGGAAGTATGTGGCACAGGGGAGAATGGCAGGTCCCCAGATTGAGGCTAATGTAAAATAACTGGGGGATAACAAAATGTCCTTTCAGTTTTTGTCAAAATCTGTGTTTTAGTACCATTTAAAAAAAGAATTCTGTTGTTTTTCAGTGCAGTATCACTAAATGTATTTAAAAATTCGATCTGGCTTGCAACTATTTTTTCAGTGAGTGATTGTTTCAGAGTGTAATGATATCTTGACATTTAGTCAAGCTTTGACATTTTCTGTTAGAGCATGTTAAACCTTCCTTCGTGGAGGTGCATTTCAATAGACCAGAGCATGACAGTCAGAGGGTCACCTTTGCTTCTGATGTAACGTCTGACTTTTAGGCAAGAAAATATCAGGATCAAACTTGGTCTCTGTCTGGAGCTGCAGGATGTGTCAAATGCTTCCCTGGACTGAAACTCCGAAATGCCCTGTTACTTTTTGGTTTTAGTGTAACACTAAGCTCTAACGGAGCGTGTGCAATGCAACAGAAACAGAACTGTTTATTAATTATTGTCTGCTCGATGCATTGTGGTGAATTTCTGTGGGCACATTCATGTCAAATCATTTCATCCAAGTTGTCAAAAAACTGGATTGAGGCCTCCTGTCTTTGATTGTCTGCTTGGGCACTTCCACAAGGCATTTCTGAGTGATTCTGGAAAACTTCCTTTTGATCATCTAGGCAGAACAAATGGGAATTTCAAGTTACAGAATCTTTCTGCATCAAATGAAGAAAGCCAAGCCTATATAAAATGAAATTCTACAAACCATTTTGGGAAGAAATTTTTGTCTAGGAAGTACAGGAGGTAGGAGAAGTACTGATGAGCTTTTGATGCTCTGTCTCTGGGAATCTGAGTGCCAGCTTATGTATAGAAAATTTGCATGTAACTTGTCTGTCTCAATGTGTGGGGCATTCTTTTGTATTGAATTTGCTGTGCAGATGCACAGAACAGAATTCTGCTGTCTTGCTCCCATAAGGAGCTGGTGGGGATGTTTTTTTTTCTCTATTTATCTCATAAGAAGCTGGATCCCAGCTGCATTTTTGTGCATAGAAAATCAAAGGTCTGATGAGGGCATGGTCTGTTTTTGCCAAAGAAGTGTCTGTGACCTGCAGAACAAGATGGTTGCCCTTTAGTGAGAACTGGAGTGAGGAACTGGCTGCCCAGTGTCCTGGTATTTAACCCTGAGGAGTCAGGATCTAAAACAAGTAGGCATGTGGTTGGGTGACAGTTGCTAAGCCTCTTTGGGAAGCAGTGAAGGAAAAGGCAGACAAGTAGATGCTTTAGCAAGTTTAGGGACTGAACTTCCCTGGAACTTTAGACTGAGCATCTTAATCCAGTTGTTTCTCAGATTCCCAGGGTTAAAACTGAAGAAGGATGTTCAAACTGCCTGCCAAGATGAAATTAATCACTGTTGATGTTCAGATAGATTTAAACTGCATGGAAAGTCTGCCTGGAGCTCTGTGTGTAGCTCTGCCTTCCCTCTGGTTTCCTTCAGGGCACTCTCTACCCCAAGCACCGTGGCAGCAGCAGTCACATGTGTTACTTCCTGTGCTGTTTTACACTGGATGATGTTCTTGCACTGTGGCTCGAAAAAGATTTTTTTTTTTTTCTTAGTTTGGCTGATATGGTTAACTTCTAGTCTGTCCAACAGAACAGAAATGTCCTCAGGATACTGGTCAGGGATAGCATCCTGTTAGGTTGAATCAAGGTCCTCGTGAAGTGAGGGACAGAGCTCTTGTGTATCAGCTGCAGAATGAAACATCTGCTTGGAGTTTTTTGATGAGCCAGTGCTAGAACGGAGCAGATTTTCACCGTTTGCCCAGGTTTTAATTGTAGAATGTCTCTTGCTGCCAGTAAGAAGTAGTGCCAGTAATCTTTAAAGGTCTGCACGTGTCTGATGTAGGAAGTTCTGGCAGCAGATGCATTTGAACTGCAGCTCGTGTCCTCTCATGTGTGCACTGGGTTCCTCATCAAGTCGTGGCTGTGTCAGGAGGTAAATGGCCATTACTGCCAAGGCTGTGTCCTTGAATCTCTTCCTGTCCTTGACTCTTCTGGAGCTATTTGCAATGGCAGGAAGCAAGAGGCTCCTTTTGGTTGTCTTTTGGCAAAACAAACTGTGACAAGTGGGTAGATGCATTAGAGCTGTGTTTGACTTAGGAGCGTGGAACTGGGAATTGAATTAATCAAGGAAAAGACAGTCACACCAGAAATGGAGGAGGGAAAACGTATAGGAATGGGGTGAGGAAGAGTGAGGCAAGACAGGAGAAAAGAAAGAAAGAAAGATCTAGTAGGGAAAGGTACAAGGTTTGTCCCACTAGCCAGTGCATTATGGTGATTGTTGAGGGTCCCTGGGGATAACTATGTACCATATCCTTCATAAAAGGCAAAGAGTGTAATTTATACTTTGGGGTAATTTAAGATTTTCTGTGGTATCTAGGTATTGGAAATTTTCCCCAAGCTTTGTTTCCTCAAGTGAGGATCAGCGCATCCTTGTTAAGGATGTGTCTTTGTTGCAGTGATAAACAGTATACTTCCAACTTTACCTGTATCCTTGGGAAATGTGCATTATGGATGATGAATGAAAGAAGGTCAGCAGGAAAGTGACCACAGCAACTCAGCTGCCATCAGCTGTTCAAGCACAAACCTATTCCCTAATGTTTTAGTACAAGCACTCTTCCCATTCTGTGTGAGGGAAGGTCAAGGCAACAGCTCCCTAGTCTCACAGATGTGACTCCTGGGTTGATTGGCAGGGTGGAAAATCATGTTGCATGCTCTTCTGAACAGGTAGAGAAATCCATTAGGAGACCCTGTGCATAACGGGGCTGTGTACAAGTGCTCATCTATTTCTAGTGTCCCAGTGGTCATTCCATGGCTATAGCTTTGAGTTTGGCATACTTTCCAGAGGTTCAGGTACCACAACTAATGGCCAGTATTAGCCTCTGTTTAAAGTAAGTCGGTGTTTGCTATTGTGTAGACCCTGTGTCTCTTCAGCCACAGGGGTGGGATGTTCTAGCCCAACATTCCAAACTCTAGATGGATTCTCAGCTGTCAAAAGCACTGGTAATGAGTCTACAGGATCTGCTGAGGGCAGGGGAAGAAAGAAGCTGCATAATTTGATTACCCTTTTTCCTCACAGAGAGCGCATGCTTTATAACCTCCTCTCCTCATCGATACTGATGCCTGTGGAATCCCTTTGCTGCATTAAACCCCAGTCAGCTGAGGAATGCCCCTTTGAGGCTCCATTAGCTCAATTAAGAGCCTGGCAGTAAGCTATACACAGTTTCAGAGGTCATAATCCCAACGTATCTCTGCTTTTCAATTTCTGTTCCATTCTACTCTTTAATTGAAAAGGAAATGTTTTATCCTTAACTCTATTATTGCTCTTCCTATCCTGTCCAAACCCACAGGTGTTCTTTCTTAGCAATGTCAGCTTTTGGAAATGAAAAATGCTGGACTTTTCAATCCAGTAAATGAATTTATAATGATTTTGGAGTTGTTCCTTACATGATAACTTCAGTTGTGTAAGCCAGGAACATTGTTTTCTGGGAAGCTGTTGGCTTCCCATTCCTTTCTCTCTGCACCATCACTCAAGTAGTCAGAAGGAATCTGGTGAGATGATTGCTTTCGTTGCCCAGTGGAGCTTTTTCCACAAAATATATGGGATATATATCCCACTCTGTTTCAGTTGGTAGTAAATCTGTGATAACCCAAGAGCCAGTGAAGTTGCCTTCATTTATGTGACGAGTGACACTGTGTCAAACAACTTTGTGGTACAAAGTGATGCCATCCAAGAAGCTTTCCTTTGCTTTTTAAATTATGAATAGGCAGTACTGTTGGATTTGAATGGAAATCTCCATGAATTTATTTAATTGAGTATACCGGAGGCTTACAGAAGTGCAGAACACTTTATATATGTTAATTTGTAATTAATTCATTATTAATGAAATACTTACATTAACAAACCACATCTTTATAATTTTTTAATGGGGACTATGTTATTGGAGGCTTATAAATTGCTGAGTAAACCTTGTGATCAGGGGCTTGCTTCCTTGCTTTCATGTCTTTATTAAAGTAATTTTCCTCTAATAAAAATTTTTTTTCTCTCCCCCCTGGTAGTGTCTCAAGTCCTTCTGGATAAACAAAGATCTGCTTGTTTGGTTGGGCAATGTAGACCTCATTTTTCTTGGTTTCTGGTTGGGAGCAGGAGATGGCTGGGTCGTTTTTCAAGAGTCTTTTTGTGTGTATAAATCCTGACCCTTTATGTTGCTGTCAGCCATTTGATAGAAGGATTAATTTACCCATAATATTTTGCACTACCAAGGCTCCTGACACATTTTAGAAATATTATCTTGGTGGTGTTGAGAGCTAGCTGCCTGCCAGCCAGCCCAGTTAGCAGGTCTGTATAGAATTAACGTATTGGGTAAAAATATAGGAATTTTAATGTGCTAGAATTGGTTTTACCACAGCAGTAATCCCAGTCTTTTCCTCTATATACCCACACACATCTAAAATTTGAGTATGTGTATTTTTTTCTCATCTTCTCAGTAATGTATGGCCTGACATGACTGCAAATTATGGATCAGTGGATCATTTTGTTTGCATTCAGGAGTGTTTCACTGGTCACGTTTTACACGGGCAAGTTTTGCACACAGCAAAGAGCAATGTCCTAAACCCAGATATTATTTGCTCTCTGGATGCACAGAGCGGACCATCTGAAGAGAAATATTTTTCAGGATGCTAGAATTCATTGGTCTTATTCACTGTTTTTTCAGGCTAGACATAGATCTCTGAAAATTATTTGAACATGAGGCCACAGAAATTATTTTTTTGCCTTAATTATATTTTTTGAAAGTGTACCTCAAGTATATGAGAATGTTTCAGTGGTGAGCAATATTTGCCAAGAAGAAAAACAGATACTCTTTTTTTCTGTGGCAGCCGAGCTGAAGTCAGTGCTGGCGTTCTTGTTTACAGCATGTCATCCTAGAAACAGACTATTCGGAAGATTCCTTGTTTCCTTTCAAGTCATTTGAAGTGTTAATTGTCCTGTACTCCTGATTTTCTTATCTTGAGGTAATGGACTCTAATCCTGACATGAGGCAATGGCAAGTACAACCCTCAGATTCTAATGAAGCCACATACTGTCATTACTGCTTGGAAAATTATCTGCAGACTTGTCGTCGCTGACTAGAAAAGTCTGATGTATCTGTTGTTTTGAAGAGGGGCTATTTTTGCTATGTCCTTATTTTTTTCTTTTTGCTTTAGATTTGTGTTTTCCAGCCCCTCTCAGTTTGGATGCGAGACGTGCACTGTGGGAGGAGGTAATGAGAGGAGACAATGGCATCTGCGTTCCTTGCTAATTTTAACCTCCAGCTATCCTTCCTCTCAGGATGCTCCGTGCACACAGAAGAGCTCGTGGGCGAATAGGGAGAAAATTATTTTCCCCAAGTAAACTAATTACATGCCAGGCAAAAGTGATTCTTCCAAAATAACTGATCTCCCTCCAAAATCATTCCAGAAGATTTTTCCAGCTTCCAAGGGGGAGTAGGAGTCTCACAGGTAGTAGCCGTGTTAGTGGAAGCTCTGGCAGAATCCAAATAAGCAGGAAATGCCTGAGCCTTGAGTGGGTGTGTGCTGTGTCAGCCCTGAAGTTCATTACTTGAGATTGCATGTTTTGTGGTACTCATTCCACATACAAAATTCCTCAATTAAATGTACGTTTTGGGACAAGCAGATAAAAGCAGCAATCGGTGCTAGGACTCTCATACCTCTGTTTGCAAGTGCCCTGGGTATGTGATTATAGCTGAGGAAGACAATTTCCAGTAACAATTTGCTTGATGAATGAGCCTCCTATCTTGATTGCAGATTGTCTGCAAACAGATAGCAATTTTAAGAAATTTGTTTGTTATTTATCATAATTTTGTGCATAATAATCACACACACCCCCCACCATAGAAATGCTGTTGATAGTGAGATTTACTTTGTGGTCCTGAGAGGATGCTGAGAACAAACTCCTCCCTTAAAATGTCAAGAGTCCACGATAAACAGCAAATGTGGGAAGGCAGTTGGAGCAGACTCGTATAGAAGTCACGGCGATGTTTGCATATAATTTTTCTCGTTATTTGTTCAGCTGTAACAGTGAGGGGAAATCGACCCCGCCTAATAGGCTGTGTAAAATGAGCCTGACGGGCTCCGGGGAGCTCCGGCAGCCGGGTGGATCCCCGCCTCTCGGATCACCTCCCCAGTTCACGGTAATTGACAAGCCCTGCTCGCTGCAGAGACCGAGCAGCTCACGGCTCGGCAGTCTGAGCCGCGCTTGCAGGGTTTGCCTCTTGTCAGAACTCACTGGGGAAATGCTGCTCAAACAGCACACAAAGCTTTATGATGCCACTTGGTCTGCGCCTGCTGTTGTGTTCCTAAAAATGTGCTGAACTTCATGGATATTGCTATGGTATCTTTCTTTCTTAGCCATTTCTCCACAGGCATAGTGGTTCTATTGCAGTACTTAGCTGCTTTCCAGCCAGAACGGAACCAGTGTCTGTTCTATTCTGTTTGTTTCGTGGGGCTGGGAGAAAATGCCTGTGATTAGGGTAAACTGGACAGCCTGGAAGGTTTCTGTTTACTGGGACAGCAGATAGCTCTGGTACAAGCTTCCAGCTTTGACTTGGCAAAGCTGTTACAGAAATGAACAGGCCCTTCAGTTCTTGTCTGATCTTCCTGCTAGGGCTGCTGACAAAGGCTGTGTTTGTACACGTATTTCTTATGACAGTTCCTTGTCTTGGAGGAATTAGAAAGAGATCACCAGCTTGTCATGGACTAATGACCGTGTCCCTACAGTGCTGAACGAGCTCTGATCCAGCTATCCTTGTTTGGGTAATCCTTTGGGCAACTAGCAATTTACTGAGCCTTTGTGCCTCTTATTTAAAATTGATTTAAAAATCGTATTCATATATTAGAGTTGATTCTGTCCAAACGTAGACTAGGAAATGCTTTATTTTAGTTCTTTCCTTCACAGTTTGGTTTGCCACAATAGACAACATGAAGTGTAGACTGGAAAGAGGCCAGGAGACCCATCTGCTAAAAAAGAGGGATCTTTCTAATTACAATCCAGTCGGTAGAGCCTGAGGATAATGACATACCTTTCCTCCTATGAATATTTTCATGAACTTTGCCCATCTGGAGAGATTCCCTCAGTGCCCTGCTAAATTGGATTATTTGTGTGGACACAAAGAAAAACAACAGAAGATGAGTGCATGTTCCAGTAGTACTGTAAACTCTGTATCTTCTCACTAATTAAGTACTAAAAGGATTCTGCCACAGTTTATGAACAAAACATTGAAACATTGCTGAAGGTCAAGGCATTTTTGTGTTGTGTGCAAGTATATATTTTAATGCTCTGCAAATTGGATGTGAGATGAAATGTCTTGCTTTGGTTGCTGTTTTAAAGTTTTTGGTGACTGTATATAGAATCAAAAAGAGCATTGAAACATTCCTGCTGTAGTGGCTACTGTTGTGTCCATCCACCTTTTATACATTTTCAGTGTGCCTGGCTCAGTATGATCCCTTTGTTGTTCTTTAGTTTTGATTTTTACCTTCAAGCAGTTTTGTGGTTGAAACCAAGATGCATTGAAGCAGTGGGGTCTTGGTGTGTGTGTTAGAAAACTGGTGCAAATGGAGACAGTTATTAAAAATAAACAAAAATGGCTATTGCAGTCACAGATCCAGGTCACATCCAGATAAATTCACAACAGTGCCTTTTTGTTTTTCTGTTCATGACAATAATAATATCTGTGAAGAGGCATGTTGCACAAATTTAGTAAAAAACAAACATAAAGAAAAACCCATCTGAGGTAACCTTGCAATCCTACCTTCTGTGACCTCTCTTTGTCGCAATTCTGACTGCCCTGATTCCCAGTGCTCATAAATATTTCATTACATCAGCAGCACAAAAGAAATTCCCTTGTAGCATTTCACAGAGCAACCAAGTTTCTTATTAATTTTGTATAAATAATATTTCTCCTGATGCTGGAACTTAAACACAATAACTCCTGAGCATTGTTGTTTGGATTGGCTTTGTTGATTTCCTTAATTTGTAAGTGGACTAAGGGGTCTGTTGACTCCAGCCGTTCCTCCATGTATTCCTGTGTCATTAGAGCAATTCTCTTTTTATTGCTTTGCCATTTCACTTGCAGTTGATGACTCGAGGATCAGCTAGAATTTAACCTGAAGTTTAAAAATAATAATTAAAAGGAAAAAAAAAAAAAAAAAAGGAGGGAGTAAACGACCACAGCTGTAGCAGAGTGATTTCTAATGTCTTCGTGCTAATGGATCAGATCCTCTCAATATAGAATCAAAATAGCTAATCAGCCCCGCAGCTTGTGTCCTCTTGACACTTGCTGTGTTCCAGGGCTCTTTTATGTTCCTATCTGGTCCTGCAAGATTGCTTATGAGCAGGGCTCTGTCAGGTCTCTGCTTTTTCACTCATGTGGAGAATAATTATACCATTAGAGGAGGAATGAAATAAGCAAGTGATTAAAAACCTATTTCAGAGACCTACCCTGAACTTTTTATCGCTTGAATGTTTGATAGAAAAATTGAAAGAGTTTCTGTTTCAGTTTAGTCTGATTCTGTTTTCATCTTTGATCTCTGTGTGAGATTATGCTGTCACTTTGTGACATTTTAACTAATATTTGCTTTGGTATTTTATGATATGGGTTTCCCCTTATGTTTTTGTCTCATTTCATCATCGTGCTGCAAATTACTATGGTAAAGAAGCTACTCAGTAAGAGGGGTTCTAAACTATTTTTAACTCTTTGGTATTTTGAGAAAGTAGCATTTATTTCAAACTTTTAAGTTGAATAAAAAAAAACTTACATTATATTCAGTAGGATGCTTCCACTCAGAGAAATTATTAAAAATGCTTTTTAAGCTACATGTAAGTGATGAATGTTGGTAAGGTGTGTAAGTCAAATAACTGCCTGGGGTAATAAAATTAGCAGAAGGGTTCACCAATGTGAAGCTTCTGACTTAAGAAGCTTAGGTGATTTTAGAGAATCATATTCAGCAGCTTTTATTCAAGCAAGTAATTATGTTGAAACTTTTTTTTTTACAAACAGTATTCTGTGTCAGTAAGATGTGCTACATCAGATTCCTATGTTACAGGAACCACAACCATTTATAGATTATAAAGGAACTTAAGGAAATTGATTATGGTGACATTTGTGTTGCTTGGTTCCTTTGATGTCCTTTTTACAAAAAAATTTTCCAGACCCTTTCTATTGACAAAACAGCAGTGGCAAATCCTTTGGAGTATGAAGCAGGTCTTTCTTTTAATCCTATAGCAGCAGCCTGCCATCAGGGCTCTTGTAAGGGCATGCAGGAGCTGTTACAGATGTCTCCGGGTTTTGTTTGTGTAGAAAACAAAGGAGTAGAAATAACTTGGAGTGACTAATTCATTGTGTATCACCATCTTCCATGCACCATTCTGCAACACCAACAGTTTGGTGAGCAGACTCGAAGCAAACTTTAAATGTGATGTAGATTTGTCCTGAATTACCAAGGAGTGATTTAAAACACAAGTTAATTGAAGATGGCATTGGATTGAATTCTGTGTTATCACTTTAGCAGGGTTTTTGTTTTGTTTTGTTTGTTTGTTTTTTACTGGTGTATCCAGTAAGTGTATGTATTGAAATGGAAATACAGACCAAACAATGGTGTATTTGGGAGAGTCTGCTTAGAACATTGACTTACCTCTTCCTGCCCACCTTGTGGCAGGCAGATGAAGAAGAAAACAATACCATGCTTTTAAATATCAGTAGAAAAAAGTCAGATATTTGAAGCAGTCTGTCCACCCTGGGAAAAAATCATTTAGCATAGAGCACTTAGTTTTGCTCAATTTCACTGGAGTTTAATGACACACTTTCCACTCTACACTGAGCTGTGCCATGAGCTGACTGGAGAAAAGCAAATACCAGGTCAGGGAGCTCATAATTTGTTTTAATTTGGAACAGTAGCACAGGCCAATATGTGAAAATTGAGCCCAAGTATGACAACTGAGAGAAACAGATGTGCTAAAAGCAACATGGAATAACTAGATTGAAGAATATCAACTCTGACTACAACACAACATGCTCTGCTGAACATTATTTGTATTCATGATGACATAATGTTTTAGTACATGCTCCAATATGAGTGTATAAAACAGATATAAAATTGCTTTTTGGTATTTGGTCATTACACTTCTGTTAGATAAATGAAAAATTTGAGAAGACAATTTAATAAATGTGTCTTTCTATTAGATCTCCCAATCTCAGTGTATGATAAAGCATTTCGCTGTCATGCTTGTGTCTGGTTTTTGAGGTTATTTAAGCTCCTGACTGCCATTCATTTCACTTGTCAATACTGTTTGTGCACTGGCACATATCCAGTAAGCAGAGAGACAAGGCATTGAATTACAACCCAGCAGTTTCTAACGATTTTGGAGCCGAGAGCACCTACCCTGAGGGACTTATAACAATCCACTACCTAAAGATTGGGTCTGAAAGGTGGAGTAGGCCCAGTATTAAGACTGTCTATGAGTAATACAGGTATCCTTGAATTCCCATTGAGGCATATCGTTTGGTTCACATGGTTCAGTGTTGTTAGTATTAATTAAAAATTAAAGAAAAAGCGTATTCTGAGGAGAGATATCTGTGCATTTACTCTGCAAGGCTGAAATGTAAAACATTTATAAAAACAAGGGGAAGAAAAGTAATACAGTCCTAGTTCAGTATAAGATCATTGCCTTGAGAAAGCTTAACGTGCTAAGTTTTTCTTGTCATAGATTTGAGAGATTTGAATCCAGACTTCCAACCTTAACCTAGCTGAATAACCATCTTCTTACACATAGTTGATCTTGTTTATGCATGGAAGAAGAACACTTTGTAAGTTTTCCTCCTCAGATTTTATCAGAGCTGCAGAGGAGGGGATTGGGTTCATCTCTCTGGCTCACTCTAACACATTCAGCCTGTGGGGAGCACAGGGGTGCAGCTATCGGGAGGACTTGGATCATTTACCCACTACCCACCATAGCCTTTCCTCTGCCCTAAATCTTTTTCTCTACTTTGATGCTCCCACTCAGCAGTATTAGACAGTATGTAGTGGCATGGTATAAAAACTCCTCGTTTTTTGGAATTTGAAATGTTGTTAATCTCCTTACATTTTCCTATGCTGTATCTTTTTATTTTGTGTGTTGCTATTTTATGGGTTTATTGTCACTACAAACAATCCTGTTGTTGTTCTCTTTTTATTGTCTCTGCAAAATTAACGTGGGCTTGCCTGGCTTTTGACAAGCCTTTGAATTTTGGTATTAGCTGTGCATTATTAATATCTCCTAGGCTTTTGTTGTTCTGGATTTTTTTTTTTTTTACATGACCTTGCTTGACAGTCATGTTCATCACTTTAATGTTTTTTCCTTGTAAGAGTTCTTAGGGTTGTGAACTTCTTGAAGTAAGGATAACAGAAGAGAGGTGTCTCTTCTTGCTTGCAGAATAGTTACATTATTGTTTTCATATAAATATACTTTATATATAATTCTGAAATAATGCTCATGAATTCATAAGCTTCCAATAATGTAATTGCTATAAAAATTGTAAAGATGTGGTTTGTTAACATAAGTGTTTAATTCCCAATGAAAGAATTAACTACAAATTAATACAGAAAATGTTCTGTATCTCTCACTTTCATGTCAGTAGCCAAAGAAACAGCAGAATGAGATTTACTGAATTTGAGGAGTAAGTGGTTGGAATTTGTGTGTATTTACTCCATATCTTAGTGCTGGTTTTAGCATGAATAAAAATTAACTTGCACACAGCTTTCTCCTTAGGGAAAAAAGAGCCATGGCAAATCTTGGAGTGTTCTGCAGTGTTGCCACTTTGGACAACATTTCAATATTTAGAAGTGGAATTAATTTTATCTGGTTACTTATTTTGGCGGAATTAAGAATCAAAAGATCTGTGGATGTGGCACTTGGGCACATGATTTAGCAGCGACGTTGGCAGTGCTCAGTGAAAGTTTGGTATTAAAGGTCTTGTCCATCCTAAATGATTCTAGGATTCTATTATCAGAAGGTAAATCAATAGCTATTGTTTATGGCATGTACCATTGAGGGACAACAAACCCAAGAATCAAGAGGTGCTCTCTGTTTATAGGAGGGATCAATCTGGAGGGGTCTCAGCTCATGTTTCTGTTTTCTGAGCATCTTGTCTTTGGACTTGGATGGAAATTCCAAAGTTTGGTTAACTTGAGCTCACACCAGACTAGAATGGCTAAAATAATGTTGCCTCATAGACATATTTCAATTAAAAAGCTTTGCAGAAAGATTGTTTATCAATATAATAGACTAATTACAAACAAGTGAATTAGGTCCTTGACCTACTTCTGTGGAGCAATGCAAATTTAAGTTATATACCACAGAACATACTGGCAAACTTTAACTAGTTGAAGTTTTAGCTAGAAATTGTTAAGGTACAGCCAGATCAGCCTTCAGGTCATTTATGTGTAACTAAAGGAGCCATCCCCTGACAGCTGACATGGCTCAGGATCACTTCATTCTGCAGTGAGGGCAGTACTGGAGAATTCCTTCTTTTTTCTCAGGAGTTACTTTGTGTTTCTGTGATAACAGAATTTTATCCTGTTTTTAAACAGCACTTCCTTCCCTGAGTTCCCTGCAGCAACTCAGTGGAAAGAATGCATCAAAAATAAAAGGAATAACATTAATGTGAATCTGTCATCTTAAAAACACCAGGAGTTCCCCATTAGTATGTGCATCTCACTCCTAGGGAAATGAACATTTACTGAAGAAATCTTTTGACCCAGTCAAATCTCATGTGAACCAAACCTGAATATACTATATCACCTACTCAGCTGTATTTTCAATGAGTCTTTTCAATGTCTCAAGAGAAATTGGAGTGGGAAGGGAGAACAGGGCCCAACACTTTTGATGCCTTTCCTTTTTCTTTTTCTGCAGGGTTCCTTAGAGGAGCTCCATCTTAGGGCAGGGTGGGAAGGGAGTTCTGCCCTCTGGCAGAGATGTGGTCCCTTTAATCAAAATTAATTCCTACAAATAAAATATTTTCACCTTTATTAACTAATTGTATTGAGTTATTAGGGTTAATGAGCCCTGGAAAGGCAACTGGTAAGCAGATGGAGATTTGGTGAGACTCTGGCTTGCCTGTTTAGTGTAGGTCCGGGAGGGAAAGAGGTTGGAAGTTCTGGGACAGGAGGTCCCAGATCCCCCCTCCTTCCTCACTGTCATGGGGTGCAGCAGTGGGGTCTTTCCTGACCTGGGTTGCTGCGTTGACTCTGCTGTCTCTGTTTCTGAACTAACCCTGCCACGGGTGCTGGCATCTCAGCAGGCCATGCCTGCAGGGCATTGAGCTAAAGGAGGCATCAGTGGTAAAATAACACCAGCATTCATTGGCCTGGTGACAAATTTTATTCATTTTCTACTTAAGTTCCAAGCAGAGCAGCAGGCAGTTTCCTAGACACAGTAATATGACATTTATATGATTCCCGTGACCACATGATTAGCTGTATAATTTATTGCCAAATTTTCCTAAATACAGTATTGCCTGTAGTAACCAATTAAAATAATCAGAAACAGTGGCCTGGTATGAGGAAACAACAAATCCAGCAAGAGGATGGAGTCGTTGTTAGATTTTTAGGCCATCTGAGTTATAGCTTGTTGACGTTAATAATGGAACTAGCAAATATTCTCATTATGAAGTATTTTGTGGAATAGCAGTTATCTGGCTTTTGCTTCCTTGTTGGGATTTTCCACATAAAGAAAACTAAAGGCAATCCACTTTTGTTCCTTTAGCGTATTTTCTCAATAGTTGGAAGATTTTAAAAGATTGCAGAAGCGCTGAGTTGTTGTTTGAATGTTTACACGTGGTTCAATAAGCGTATCGCCGGTGTCCTGAGAGTTCATTTCGTAGCTTCTCTCTTCAGGGTTAGCCTTTCAACTTCTTCTTTTGCTTTGTAAACATCTAATTGTTCTGCACAATTATTGTTATCGTCTGATTTTCTTTGTCCTTCTAACAAGTGTTCCTGTTACTTACCTCTTTGCTTCCCTCCTCCTCCTGTCATGGCCTCGATGCTTTGGCTTCTCCTTGGAACCAGCCTGCTGCATTCCCACTCTTGTGCCATGGCCGTGAACCTCCCCGGTGCCCAGGCCAGCACTGCATCTCTGTTATCAAGGAGATTTTAGGGTAACTCATTTAAATATGATTAAAATCTTGGTCTCTCTCAGCTATGTAGGGCATATCCCAAAAGGGTTTTCATAAAAATCTTCCTGTATTCGTGTATTTATTTATTTACTTTGGATTAGAGCTCAAGGCTTAACGGCTTCTGAAAAACTGACATCTTGAAAATTAAAATGCACAGAAAAAAAACCCCACGTAAAAGCCTGGGGATAACTCGATGTTCTCCCTTTAGTTCTCTGAGAAGTATAGTCTGAAAATAAGTGTTAATCAGGTGCTACAAGACGGGGTTTTCATTTGATTCACTTTTTTTTAATTCAGGCACTCTAGACTAACATCACCATCCCTAGCTGCCTCCCAAAAATCCAGTAAGTGGGTCATTTACTGTCTTTTTGCAAACATGGAATGTCCAGGGAATAAATCTCAGCCTTCTGTCCAGTTTAAAATATTTATTCCAAGTTACAAGCCTATGGAGAGATTCTTATGAGTTCTATACCTCTGATTTTATTACAGCTTAAGGTTTGTGATGGTAGGGATAAGAGTTAACAACCCAAGTCTATTTCTTTGTTAACTAGTAACAGATGGAGCTGCATTTACAAGTGTGTTGTCTTCCAAGGCAAAAGCATCAAGTTGTACAGGTTTGCAGGATCATGCTCTGAACATGGTCCTAGAGTTAGGCACTGATTTTCACGCGTGAAGTGACGTGCAGGGGGATGGACTGAGATGATCTTTAAGGCCCCTTCCAGCCCCAAACATTCTGGGGTTCTGTGATGTTATGTAGGTGCTCCACTGTGGAGTGTGTGGTGGTTGTGTGATGTGTCACCTTCTCACCCCAGCACCCAGGTGTGTGCAGTAGCTGGATGTCTCTCTTGCCATATTGCTTCAGCTGCTGGTGACCTTTGCTGTTAGCATATTTCCCACCAGATTTTTTTTCCTGACGCTGTTTATATTTGTGGTGTACATACTCAGTGTTAAGTTGCAGAAGGAGCTGGGCTTACTGGATTCCTATTCAAAAAATTGCCAAATAACCTTTGATAGGAACAGCCCTTGCCTCACTGTGTCACACATGAATTGCTGAAAGTTTGAGAATCTTCCCTTCCTAGTTCTTCTCTTTTGCATGAATAAAATACGCTTTAAAAACCCTACAGTGCTGGGCCTGATTTTGCTATCCTTTGATGGGTGGAGCTGGGAGAGACGAGAACTGCCCAGGAGAGGGACAGTGGCCTGGGCATTCTGAGCCAGCAGTGGGTAAGGCAGGAGCAGGCACACATGGACTGGGTGAGGAGCAATAACAGCTCTGACACTGGACAAAGGCACTTTGTTAGGGAAAAAAAAAAACAAAACACAAAAACAACAGATGAAAAGAAAGAACAGGGCCAAAAATAGAGCGAAGGAATGGCAATTGGATGAGGCATCCCCTAATAATTATTGGATCTTATGGAAAAAAAAAGACACTGTTCTATAGTATTGTGATAAACAACATTGATATATACAAAAGGGCAGATTTAAACTGTGTAATTCTGGCTTTCTTACTGCATGAGTTTATGGAATTGTAGTCATGATGTTCTTTTAGCACCATTTCTTTCAGTGTGACATGAGCAAATTTGGTAATGCACCATATGCTGCTGATGGAGAGCTCCTAACATTTTCTCACCTTGAAAAACAGAGCTTTATAAGGAGATTCTTGGAAGTAAAGAGGATAAGTTGTGTTGGGCGGATCGTGGTATCAGAAGCCTTCTTTTTATTTATTAAAAGTACTTTTAAAAGGTTAATAAAGGGAAATTTGCTGTCTTCAAGGTGGAATCTTTAAAACATTTCTTTTCACCTATTCAGAATGAAAATGACCGGAATAAATTATGTAATGGTCCCTCACATGGGGGTCCTGGCTCAGCACCATCAAAGTGACATAACTGTGAAAAGCTGTCAATTGGCATTTCTTTGGTCTTAAGGAAAAAAAAAAAGGCAAAAAAAAAAAGCTTGTGTATATAAATTGGATACTGCAATACGTGCAGCCTTAGCTTTGATTCCAGAATACGTTAAGCCCAATGGCTAATACAATATGCACTGTGGAATCTGTTTGATGGCTGGATTAAATTGCAAAAACAAGAAATAGCTAACTGACCCGAAGCACTGATATTTCTAACATTTCCCTTTTGTCATCTGTGCTTAATTCTGGGACAGAAAACAGCACAAGAAGGTGTCCGGTGTACGCTCAGAGCACCTGCAACTGCAGGACTCTGCTGCTTGTTCTGTGCTGTGGGAGGAGATCTGCAGGCAGGGCTTGCAGGCGACTGCTGAGAAGAAATCTGTGTCAGCTGTGATTTTCCTTTTCTAGACTAGAAAGCAAAATAATCAGCTATATATAGCACACTTGAAAGAGACCGCAGAATCTGTCCAAGTAAATACAACATTGTTGGGCACTTTGCAATGCTATATCTTGCGTCTTCCCAGGAGCCCTCTGAAGAGAAATATGCAGGAAATAGAGAAGTAAAACATTAACTGATATTTATCAAATTGTCTGTGTGTTAGCTAACCATCTGTCGGAATTCTGCTTATCTTGAACTTGGTAAAAATTATCAAAACTGAAATGTCCGGGGCAATCTCCATTTTATTGGGGTATACTGAGGGTAAGCCAGTGTGGTTCCAGAAACTTGTCCTTGGTATGGGGTCTAGATCAGGCTGTTTGCTAAGCTGCTGTTGTCCTCCTGCAA
Source organism: Rhadina sibilatrix (assembly GCA_013400275.1). Taxonomy (NCBI): domain Eukaryota; kingdom Metazoa; phylum Chordata; class Aves; order Passeriformes; family Phylloscopidae; genus Rhadina; species Rhadina sibilatrix. The sequence goes on along the minus strand of VWYO01006027.1, from coordinate 29,357 downwards.
TGTTTCTCACAAATTGTAGATTTCATGTGTCAAACTCAAGGTGCTTCATTATTACAGCAGGGAGCATTCAGAGGATTCCATTCCGGAAGGGAGCCAAAATTTTATCAGGAGCTTTCTAGTCTAGGAATGCTGAATAACCTCATTTAATGACAGTCTTTTATTCCACATTTGTGGTGTGAATGTGTCCGTCATCTTAGTTGAAACTTGTAATTTACCATAGTGATAGAAAAAAATGTAATCTGACACTGAGAACATATCTGAAAATTGCCATTCTTTGGCTTTTGGAAATACAGTCAAAAAAGACCTTTTTGATTTGGTGCTCTTACTTCAGAATGTGCCATTACATAGTGTTTTCTCTTTGTTTGCATGCTGCTTTTAAACCTTCCCTTTGGAGAGACCTCCCTGAAGGTCTGCTTCCATAGGATCACTTAGGTTGGCGAAGACCTTTAAGATCAGAGCCCAAACATTAATACACGCATCAAAACCGACAAAATACTTTCTCTTATTTCTTGGGCATGTGGTTAATGTTTCATAATGGATTATTTGTTTTGAGCAAGTTTTTTATTTTTTGTTGCAGATCATGTTTAGTGAGTAGCAGTCCAGAACAGAGCAGTCGGGCCATCAGGCTTTGTGGTGCAGCTGCCAGTCACATCAAATTCATTGCTCTTGGCACTATTGAGTGCTTCTAGTGGTATCACATTGGTACTGGCTAGCTGGCCCAAACATGTGTTTAATTAGCAGCTGCTCTATCCATTCCACTTCCCCCTCCACTTCCACTCAAGTAGTAGTTTCTACTATTCCTTTTTGCACTCCCAGATGGAGTCCATAAAGCTTTACCTGCATGAGGATCCATGAGTCGCTTGGTCCTACTGGGAGTCAGCGTGAAAACTCAGGCCATATTTTGGGTTTGGTGGAGGGAAGCCCAGCCTTAGGCAGCAGTGGCAGCACACAGCCTCCGACAGGAAGTGAGGGCGGTTGCCAAACACAGTGTGTGTAGTTGCAGGAACACAGGTGTTGTGGTTTGCCAGTTCCTGATTTATCTTCAGCTGGCTCAGAAGCCTGCTGGAGTACAGTGTGCCTAGGTTTGTGCAATAGAGGCAGTTGTTAATAGTGTAGTAATCAACTGCTCCATTGCTCTGTGGTGTAAAGCCTCAGGTGATGTCTTATATGCATTTTCTTGTGGTTTCAAGCACACAGCTTCCGATTGACTTTGTCAAATACTCTTTTAGCCCAGAGGAATGACAGTGAGTTAGGTATGTGTGTGAAATAATAAGGTGGATTTTTGTGGTCTTGGAACATTGCAGACCCTCACTGCTCTCCTGTTTGTGTCCCCAGCATCTGAAAGTGTTAGCAGAATAGGTCCAGCATGACTCCCTCCCCTGCTCAGTGTCCCGAGGCCAAGGGTGCATTCCTTGTCTTCTCATTTACAGATCGTGTTGCACTGGTGTCTCAGGTACACATCAGGTGTACCTGTGGAGAAGGCACTCCAGTTTGTGAGCTCGTGCTGCTCTAGCCATTCTGCTGGTGGTCAGTGGGGTTTTGGAAATGAGGTTAGGCAGCTCAGCCTTGGAGGAAAGCAGGGAGTGCTGGGGCTGGAGGCTTCGGAGCGGTTGCTAAGAATATCGGATCAGCCCAGATCGCTATGGCAACGGTGTTGCCAGGATGAAAAACTTCCCGTGCAATCAATCTGAATTCATAAGTACCAGTGTCTACCTGTGACGCACTGGGAAGTCAACCTCAATTTTCTGATCCAAAGGGTATCTTTTATTAAATCCTTAAGGATTCATATTCTGTATATGCTAAGTAGTCTGGTACAGGGGAGAAAGAAAGCATCTGTGTGAAGTCAGGGAGTGCTTGAAGGGGCCAGGTCAGAGACACATTTGCAGAGACAAGCATATGAATAATCAGGTTGCATTTGTGTTACTCCTTGGCTGGATGTTTAAGTTTTTCATTCCAGGTGATAAGATGAAGTAAGTCCCTCTTGGTTTTGGGCCAGCTGCAGGTTCCTTCGGGTCCGTTTTATGTTCAGTCTCCTTAACCAGTTTAACATTTAGATATTTGGATTGTGAGCACTGGTGGGGCATGACAATAAGCATACAAACTGTAAGCAATCCTGTTGCTTTGCTGTTCACCTCAGATAACTATTCTTACTGCAATTTAATTTCACAGACAAAATACATGAAGAATGTCTGAATATGCGTCTGTGAAAGTTGAAGGCTTTTTTTTTTTTCCATATTATCTGACTCTGTAGCTAAAGTTAATTATAGCTGAAATGTATTAGTGAGTGTCCTGTAGGTTAAGCAATTACCTAACTGGTAAAGTATTTCACATCTTGTGATTGATGCACTCTGCTATGTGGTGCCAGTGACGTTCTCTCATTGTTTACTGGTACATATTCTCAAAACAGAGGATGCAGATGCGTCTCTGACTTACCCTTTCCAGACACAGTTTTTCTTTCTGTGGCTCTTTTTGCCTGCTGGGGATGGCCACCTTTCCAAAACGCATCTGTCTGACCTGTCAAGATCTGGTCAGTCAAGTCTGTGTGGTGCTGGAGTTCTGAGCTGCACAGCAGAGACCGGTGAACAACCCAGTGCCTTGTGGTGCTATCCCTGTGATGGGCCCTTTCTGTTCCAGCTCTCTGGCTTTGCTCTGAGCCAGGCTGTTGTGTCACCCAAAAGAACTGGCACTTGTTTAGTCTAAAGAAGTGCCTCAGGATTTATGGTGAGTCCTATGGAAAGCTCTATAGCAAATTACAGTTGAATGCATTGCCACCTTTGGTCAGGAACCAGGCAGTTTTGATGAATGCACAGGTCAAGACAAAGACTGACTGTAAGCAAACAGCTCATGGTAGCAGAGCCTTTCATAAAGTTAACTTATTTACAGGTGACAGATGGAAACTGCTGCCCAGGCTTGGGGAGAGATTGGTGTGATTCCCTCTCAGGTTTCAGGATAACCATAACTAAAAGCACAGCATCTAGCTTGAAATTTAAAACTATTGCTATTAGTTCTCTAAAGGCCCTGTGTTGTTTGAGGTATAAAAAATAGCTTTTAGCCCAAGTGGATTTTCTTTGCCTGGTGGCAGGGAAAGTAGGTGAAGTAGTGACTTTGCCTTGATTTGGTGCTGTTGGGTACACTTAGCTCTTTCAAGCAGCCTGTGCTGTAGAAAGAGTGAAACAGAGGTGGAAGGACTCATGGGAGGAATCACATTTAGAGCCCTCTGTTGAAAATCATTAGCACAACTTATTTGTTCCTAATAAAACACCAATTTTCCTTAATTTGGAGCTTCCCTTGGTCTTCGGTACAGGATTTCCCTGCTGAAGGTTGAATGTATGCTCACATTCTCAAAAGTGTATTGCTTTGGCTTACATGGATTTCTCAAAAAAAAATGAATCACAGGCCCATGGAAACATCTTTGGGAAAAAAAGAAGTGGGTTTTTGTTTGTTTGTTTGGTTTTGTTTTGTTTTTTAGTTAAATTTAAATGCAAGGGAAAAAACAGTACAAGGCTGGAGCAACTGCCTTGTCCCTTATTAGTTTTATTCCTGTTCACAAATAATTTCTGTCATCACGTTCAAGGCAGCTGTTGGACACAACCCTAATGATGAAATTTTCCTCTTATGTGTGTGATGAAAGGCCAGTGTTAAAATATTTTCTCTGCAATATGTAAAGCTTGTGGTGTTTTTCCCTTGGAAGCCTTGGGGCTAATTGGGGGATGGAAGAAAAAAAAGATGTACAGTGACTGCTTTGGTGGAGAGACACCCAGGTTCATTGTAACAAATACCATAGGAGCGGGCAGGGTTTCTGTGGTGGTTTTGTTTCTTCATTAGATAAGTCATTATTAGGAGGCACCCTAATGATAAATTAATAGAGAGTGTAGATTAAACACTCCCAGGAATTCTTAGTTAACAGTCATTTGACCAGCTCTGCAGAGAAAGCTTGTTTTCACTGAAATCCTGAAATTGAAGAAGCGATGATGTAAGCCCTTCAAAGGCTAGAGAATAAAAGGGGATTTTTTTCCACCCTTTAATGAAAAGAAGCTTTTGTTAGGGAAGGCGGAGCTCAGAGTGTCCTACAGTGTCTGGGAGTAGGAACATGCCATTCCTTCCTCTTACTGCTGCTCCTCCACCAGGGCTGGGTTTCAGTAGGTCACACTCGTGTGGAAAGGGCTCAATTTTCCTTAAAAAGTGCATGTGAAATTGGCGTGGATGTTAACAGGAATTGTGCATTTCATCTGGGAAAAGAGGGTGCCTCAAGGGCTGTGCTGGGAGCTGTGGATGATGCTCTGTGCAGGGCGAGTGGGCAGGACCTGTTTTGGCCACTGCCGTGCTCCTCTCGGAGTTTCCATGTCAAGCACAAAGCTTTGCTGGGTCACACGTGCTCTTCGTGCTGTAGATTTTCTCTTAAGGGTTTGTTAGAGAAGTGAAGGCACACAAAGCAAGCATCCAGCATTCTAGAAGTGAGGAAACCAAAAGCCCTGGTGCAGTTATTATAATCATTAAGAATGGGGCTGTATGTACTAGGCACTGTATGGATTTAGAACAACAAGCAGTCCTTTTCCTGAAGAATTTGCTGCCTAAATGGATGATTCATACACAGGGCAACAGAAGGCCTAGAACAAACAAATTGCAGGAGGGTTGGTAAACACTCACAGTGTGTTATTATTAATAAACTCACTCACACACACACGTATACACCCACATGCATATATACATACATATATTTGGGTGCAGTTTGGCTAAAAGAGGAACTGTGAACAGAAAACACAAGAGAATGGAAGGAGGGAAAGAAGGGAAGAATTTGTGGGGGAAAAAATAGGACAGAAAAAAATGTATGTAGGACAGGAGGAGCTGAATAAAAGTCAAAACAGTTGAAATTACAAACCGAGGGAGGAATTGCAGCAGACAACTGTACAACTGTATAGAAACAGGATACTATATGGTGGGAAGGAAATATCAAGGCAGTTATCAATCTTCTTGAGAGAATTAAACTTTCTTCTGGGTCCCTGCAGAAGCCCCTAGACCTGCCTCTATGAACCCTTCTCTGAAAGAATTTGGCTTGAGCTTCCCAAACTTTTCTGTATTCTGTGTTTTCAAAATGTATGGTACTCATGGAAATGTGCTGGAGAACAGCACCAGTTCTAGACTGGCCCTTCTGAGTCTCTGCATGTCAGTGTGAACTGTGGCTGTCCAGAGCCTCAGCACACCTTGGGCTTTCCTCTGCCTTCAGTGGAGAGGCCCTGCTGCAAGTGAATTTTCTTTCAGGAGTTCCTCCTTTTCCTAAATGTCGATATCCATTCTTCCTTAAAACATTGACCTTATGATGTGGGCAGGGAGACAGATCTGGTTTATGTTCTGAAACACTATTGATTGGAGAGATCAACAACAGAAAACAGCTCTGGAGGGAAGAGATCCTGTTAGAATATAGAACTGGATATAGGAGAACTGATCTGTCCATGTTTTCTGTGTGAATTCATTCCAGGCCTCTAAAAAACCAGTTATATCTCAGTCTTTGATGTGGTTAAACGCTGTGTATTAACATGAGATAAAAATATGTAATGGTAATACTTTTATCTGTATTTAGGATCCTTCTCCTTAATGAAAGGACTTGAAGTTTAGTTTTCCTCTTGTGTTAAACACCAGTCTTTGACTTCACTTTAAATAAGTCACGTAATGTATGAAATCACAGACAGCAATATAAAAATGCAGAGTTTGCCTTCATCTGTGATTGATTCAACAGACTACACTAAGCTGTAGGGATTGCTGAAAGAGAGGAAATAAAAACCTTCACCAAGGCATTGTTTAGTTTTGTTGAACTTTTTATACACCTGTTAAAGTGGGCACTTTCACTTCTGTATTAGAAGCCCTACATGAGATTGGGGTTTGCTTGTTGATGGCAATGTGCAGCTGGAGTAATGCAGCTGTATGTGTTAAAACCCAAGCCGGTTTTATGTTTTAAAAGTAAAATAAGCCCAATTCTATACTGAGAAATGGTGTCCCCCAGTTGCTTTTCACCATTTTTCACCATAGCCTTTATTCCATTCAGAGATGCTACCTAGGTTTCATGCCAATGTCAGCAGTGCAAATATTTCCATTAAAACTGAAAACCAGAAAGAGGTACAAAATTGACTTCTGTTTCTCAAATGTTATCAAAACACAGAGTGTTTTTCTAACATTACAAATACTGCAGGGAAAGAACAAAAACTCATCATCAGGTGAGAAAATAATGAAAGCTCTTCTCCTGGAACAAAGTCTGCATATTTGACCTTAAGCTTTTTAATTTCTTCACGTTTCAGATACAATTCTCTTCCTCTGCGTTTAGAATCTGAAAACAGTTGTGGGCATACACATCTGAATAATGTTTGTCTTCTCTGGTAGGAAGCAAATCTGTCTTTTGGCAACTGATGAGGTTTATTTGCTGTGTACTTGTTTTTGTGGAATTCGAAGTCCTTTTCTTGTACCAGATTTTGATTCTCATCCTGTGCAGTAAGAATCAAGAAAGTGTTTGTGGAAACAAAGAGTGAAAAAGCCGTGTGAGATAAGATGTACATCTGCTGCAGGAAGAAACGAATCTGGCAGATGAATAAACTGGTTCTGACTCTGCTAGAATCAAGAAACCAGTCAGTAAAAAGATGCCTGGAGTGAGCGCTGTGACTGTGGGCCAAGCCTGGTGCTCCCTGGTGGTTTTTATGCTCCCACATGACGAGGGATCCTTTTCATCCCTTGCACGGTGGTTTCCAGGTTGTTTTGACTATTGTGCTTTCAAGTCTGCCTTAGACCCTTCAAATATGAACTTATGAAATTCATAGTAGGTTTCAAAGTATGGCAGGGAAAAATACTGCTGAATTTTCTCTCTGTGAAAGGCTTATCCGAAAGGAAATGGAAACCTATGGTGGCCACTCTGTGCGTTGATTTCCGAAATGACTGCAAACCAGACTGGTTCTCCTGTAGCTAACTGTTCCCAGCTGTTGTTTCACATTCCAAATTTTATGAGTATTTTTGCTGGCAACAGGAAATATTTTCAGGTCTTTGCAGGATAAGGCATCCATTTATTTTACATAAAATGTTTTGTTTATCTTTTTTGATTATTCTGCATGTAGAAATCTTGCCTGTGTTTCCAGAATGAAAATTCGCAATTGCAGTTACAGAGAGTTAAAAATAACCAGTTTCCTAAGTGTTCTATTAGCTCTGATGTTTTAAATCAGATTGGGTTTCAAAATTGTCTGTGCTATTGTAGCTGGTTTTCTGGGGGAGAAATGCTAAAGCCACTCTATACTCCATCTGTGCTCATTAAGAATCCTGACTTTAGTGCAGCAGGGAAAGGAGCCATTATTACTATATCTCTGTTGTAAAAATGCAGCTAAACACATACTAAATGTATACTGCCTATTTCAGTGAGAGCTACTCTGTAATATTATAATCCAAATTTATTTCCTACCTGTTGTGTCCTCCTTTTGTTGGACTCAAACGTTTCAGGCTTTTCCCCAGATAATTGCATGTGTTAATTGCTGATCTGCAAACAGTATGTTTATAACCCACAGTTTATAGATAAAAGATCTTTCTTCAGAGTTTTCTGGAGTCACTCTGAAGTTGAGTTCTATTCATTTAATTCACCAACTTCATGGTGTCTCATCAATTGTGGATGAGGGTAGAGCTGTCGTTGGGTTTATTTGCTTTCCTCTCTATTTTGTTTGCAAAGAGACAAGTAGAAAATAATTCCTGTTGTGCATAGACTGATCCCAGAACCTTCCACTCTTGTGTCTCAAAGTCAAGTTGTTCTTGTGACTGCAGCAGAACTGTCCCTGTGCTGTGAGGCTCTTCAGATGGCCTTGTTCCTTCCCAGATTTTATTTCTACTGACTTTCCAAGTTGGACTTTTCACTCCACTGTAACAGCACCAGAAATGTGGCCAAGACAGTTACTATCCCAAAGTCTTGTTTAAAGAAAAATTTACAATGCTTCACAAGATATAGGCGTTTTAGAGGTTTTTTAATTGACAAAGGCATGGACCATTTACCAAAATATTTTTGGTGATAAATAGTATATGTTACCCAAAATTCTGGATTTTTTTTTCTTCATTTGAAAGCTATTTAAAATGCAGTAAGTTTAGCAAATGGTTTGGAAGCAAAGAAAAAGTTTGGAATATGATGGACAAAATTAGGAGAGGAGAGGTCACCTTCCCTTCTCTTAAACTAATATAGATGTCAGCAGAAAAATGATTTGGTGGGAAAATTAGCTCTTTTTGGATGAAGGGTGGGCTCAGCAAACCAAAAGTGTGTTTGAAAGAATACTCAGATAATATTATTTTCCCAAGTCTGTTTTGCTGCTGCTGCTGTGGAGTAAAAGGGTTTTCCTCACACAAGCAATAACTTCTGGAAAGCTTTTCAATCCTACTGTCTGAGAACCAGCTCAGATTTGTACTCTGTTCCTCCGTTTCCCAGAGCAGGTGTCTCAAACCACAGCAATTGTGGACTTTTTCTGTATGGGCAAATTTATCTTGCATCATCTACACATCTTCTAGGTGACCTTCAACTTCCAGAGCTTTGCAGACGAACATTTCTCCAGCACTGTAGTAGTATTCTTTTTAAAATTATTGTTATTTTCTAATCTGAAGTGAGCTCCTGGTGTGCAGCAGAGGTGTCTCCCTTCCCTTTAATCCCCCTTCCTGTTTTACACAAGAAGGAGAAGATTTCTCCCTGTAGCCGAGATGACCAGATAGAGTAAGTTAGGTCACCACAAGTACCTGTGTGGGCAGCAATGACACCAACACAGCTCTTGGGGACAGTATTTATTGAGGAAGGTGATGTGGGAATCATCCTTGGTTGCTGTGAGCAATGGCTCCAGACACTGCTGTCTCCCAAAGCCGGGGGGTCCCACACCACCCCCAGGCCTGACACTGGAGTAAACAGTGGTCCAGAGACTGTCCTTGCTCTTCACTGCCTGAGTTATTGAGGCAGGGAATTAAAAATAAAGGCATTCATTGCTTTATATGCTTTGGCTTAGGGTACTATAAACAGCAAAGTGATTCTAAGATCCAGTGTACCAGGGCTCCTCGCGTTATGGTGTGTGAAGGAACGACCTGTTTGGAAGGAGAAGAGTAGACAGTGTAGCCATTTCCCTTGAAAAATTTGGGGATTTTTGATTTTGTTAGAATGATTCATCCTGTTTCTCACGGTGGGTGTGTTAATTGCCCCATGGTCAGAGCAGTGTCGCCTTCTTCAGGTGAATCTGAGAGAGTCAGGCTGGTACATGCAGCAATGTTTGTTGGAGGAAGTGTCAGCTGTAAAATATAGTCTCTTCCACTGTGTTTCCAAAATGGAGCTCACTATTGGGCAGCATGTTCTGATGTTAAGCTGATGTTTATATTTAGGACTCATTATTGCCTTGATTATTGAATATAATTTACTTCTTGAGTAAGTTCTGCCTGTCCAGTGCAACTTGGAAAGCAAGAACAGCATTTGTTTCGTACTGTTTAAGAATTCTGACCTAAAAACATTTATGGTTTAAAGATGATTCAATCAAGGTAAAAAAGTACAGAGAAATGATGTGCCATTGTTTTACAATTTGTAATTTGCAGGACAGATAAACTTACAGGCTGCTGTGGGAGGTTATTTTATAATTACCCCCTCTAGCATGTATTTTAAGATCATCATGATACAGAAAAGCACTTAACTGTGATTAAATGCTTCACCGAATTAAAAGATCACTGAATGTGGTACTTGGCTGGGGACAGAGCAAAAGGGTCATCTGAAACTCAATTTCTCCTGTGTCATTTGCCAGAGTAGCTCAGAGCAGCCTCAGGACTGGGAGGGATCTCTTGTTGACCTTGGATGACCAAGGCACATCCACAGAAAATCCCAGCACAACCTGGGCCTGAGCTTGTCTTCAGTCCAGCCCTGAGGATCTAAACAGCTCTGTGCACCGAGTGTCTTATCTGAACACAAAGAGATCATCTTATAACTCCTATTTTTTTTCCTAATATTGTGAAAGTGGTGATTTTAAAAATATTTTTTACAGACTACAATACCTGTGGGTGAAAATAGAAAGGAAATGCTTCCGACTTTTTAAATGTGTATTTCATTAAGTACATATTGGTACAGTTCCAAAGAGAATATTTTCTAACAAGATGGGTTTTCAGTGGAAAAATGTCAGCTTGACGAGCTGAAGTGTTCTTTTACAGTAAGGGAAGAGCAATTCTTTGTTAAACGTTACTCTAGTTTTTGTTGCTAAATATATAGACATGCAGTTTTTCTCTGGAAGTTGGAGGAAGTGTTTTTTCACTCAAGGCAAGAAACTGACCCAGATATTTGACTACGACACTTCAAAATGGAACATTGTGGCAGGAAAAAATGGGGTGCAGGGATATGCCAGTGTAGTGAGGCATAGAATTTGAAGCTTTTTAGGGGGCAGGTATCATTCAAGGTTGTAGTATTGTGTGATTCCTCCTTGGGCCTAAAGAAACAGGACTGTGGAACAGCTTGAAGGAATCTGTCATGTAACAGTATTAATAATAATAATTGAAAATAAAACCTTGTGGAGAGGGGTAAAATCTTCTAAGAGATCGTGACTTAGCAGAAGGTCCCCACTGCTGCGCAGGGCTCTGTGCTGTAAGTGGCCACTGCGTGAATCATTTCCTTTTCTTGTGGGTGGACTCCAACTGCTGCTGTGTCCTGTGCTCATCCTCCTCTCTGGCCTTCACTGAATCAGTTTGTTGTGAGATGCATTTGGTTTTGTGTCCCTGATGGGGTTGGTGTATGGAGCAGTTGGACACGACAGCTTCAGAGCCACCCCTGGAGTGTCAGGGATTGGCTTTGGTGATGCTTGCTAACAGCCAAAGGAGCTGGTGGTGGATTAAGTTAGATGAGCTTGTGATTTGTCTTGCCTGTGGAATATGTATTTTCAGTTAATTAACATTTTCTTTTGCTTCTGAAGTAATTCTTGCAAGCCCTTTCCTGTTTTGAACAACTTTCTAATGATGCATTTGACATTGGATGCCTAAGAGATGAGATCACTGAAATGGCAGGGGCTGTCAAATCAGGAAATCTCACTCTCTGATCCTGTCTCATATTTGAATCCTTACTCATTATATTTATATACATATACACACTTCACTACTACACTGGAAGGAGTTAATGGAGAGTGCAGGGTTAGGAGAGGCTTTTGCCTCTGTTTGACCCAGTCATGTTCTCAACATCACCATAGAGGCTTCAATTACACATGCCCCTAATACTTTTTCCACCAGCTCCTGCTGCATTCGATGAACAAACTAATGATACACATTTAATGAACAGCTATTCCACTGCTTGTTTCCCACTCGTTGCTCGATTTGTGGCCCCAGGCCTTATTTAGAACATGTTGTTTAAACATCCCTTTGAAGACAGAATTATTAGTCCCTCAGGGTTCATCTATCGTGCTCATCAAAGTCCTATCCAGTGTGTGGAAAATAATTAATTCATTTTCATTTTGTTTCTGTTAAATGAAGAGACACAGTTATTCGTGTTCAATGGATGGAATGCTAAAAGAGAGGGAGATAGATGACACTCAAAAGTTTTGAGTCTTTGGATGCTTAGTTGAGGAAAACAGGGGTTTTTTTTTTTTCCAAGTTAGTGTATTTCATATCACTGATCCCAGGTTGAAACTGTCCTTTTGACTGTGATTATGCCTGAGAGTTTTTAACCCTTGGAGGAAAAGATAAGGTGAATGAGGAGCATCGAGAAAATGAGAAACTTTCTGTGAACAGCTTGTTTTTAAGCACCTGTCTAGTATGAAGCATGAGGAAGTGACAGATGGAGCAGCATGGGTGCTGTTATCTGCTGTGCTGATGGGTTGCTCTGGCTGTTAAGACAATGTCCCCTTCCTTGTCCTACACTATGTATTCCAATTTCTCTGAGTCTATCTGCAAATCAGACACCAGATGCCTTTGCTCTGAATCTCTTGTGCATCCCTCGGTGTGGCAATCTCGGCCCTCAGAGCCAGGTGGCTCTGGGGAAGTAACAGATCCAAAATTATATTATTAGAGTACACAGAGCATCAATACAGGTAGAACTAAATTTACATGGCTACCTTTGCTGGTTAGTTTTCCTTACTTCTGAAACAGCAGACAACCGTCTGATCTTCTCGACCTTTTCCTCCCCGCTTTTGGAAAATATTAGTTTTAGGAAGCACTGAGTCTTCTGTCCATCTCTCCTTTTTCAGCCTCCAGGGTAATTTCTCTGCCCATCCTGTGCCACCAGTACCATTCCCAGATTCAGTCCTGGTGGTTCTTCTTGCCAACAGTGGTGGCAATCCTGTTACCCTCTTTGTGGTTTTTGATCCAAAACATGTGGATGTAAAACCTTTAATAGGTAAGCTCTTTCAGATGAGCATTTCAAATTCCTTTTGAGGTAGTATTAAAAACCTTAAATTCAAGAGATGGAAATTTGATCAGAATATTTTACAGGAAAAGGAAAATGGTACCTAGAGAGAGAAAGTTCTGTACAGCAATCACATCTAGCAGCCGCACCTGCAGTAATGGCAACATTAGAGTCCCATTTGAGTACCTGGGGGAAAAAAAATCCTAATTTTCTTACATTCTGCTGAAAATGTAACACATTTCTCGTGTAGTTTTTGTATGCTAAATAATACAAATACTCTATTTTATCAACCCATGACATGAAGCTGTATTCTAGTTTTCCTTTCCGTTATAACAAATTTCAGATTTAATTTCTGGAAGTCTTTTCTTTGCCAGATGAACACAAGAAAAAAAAAAAAAAGCCAATTCCTTTACTCCAAAATAAAACATAAATTAACAGTTATCAGAAGAAAAATAATTGAAGGCATAAGAGAAGAATGCTTTGAGCTAGAAAGTCTCCATGGCAAGTGTCTGGTTACTATAGCAATCGCCATGGAGCATGTGACCAGCATGATAATTGCAGGGGACTTAAGAGCCTTTTCTCTTGCTGAAGTTCGATGTCTTCTCAACAGAGGTGTTACGTGAGGTCACATCCCCGCAATCCTGACTCCCAGATGGATGGATAATGCAAACCATCAATTTGCAGCTCCCACTGGGCAGAAAATGGCCCGTTCAGTTCATGGATTTGTTTGATCTACAGCACACCACAACTGAGGGGCAGGAATTCCTTCTCCCCGGTCCAGCAGGCTTTAAACCTACATTTTGACAGTGGGTTTGTGTAGCACTGATTGCTGTGTATGTGTTTTGTGGAGCACTTTGAGTTAGGCAGGCTACCCTATCTCTGCAGAACTTGGCTGATAATTTTAATGCAGAAGTACAGTAGAATCCCAGCAACACAGAGGTGTTAATATTGAGGAACAAACAAGCTTAATATAGCATTAAAATAACCCATTGTTTTAAAGTTGATGTTGTTCTTTTCACACTAATTCCCTGTGTCTAGTGAGTGTAGTGGCTTGGCTTCAGTAATGAGAAAAAAATAGAGGACACTCTTTCTAGAAAGAAAAAAGCATCAAATGTGCATTCTGCATTACTTAATTTTTTATTGGATACTTGGGTAGGTAGCCTCTGATTCCTTCCAGCATATGGCACTGCTGACTTGACTTTCATCAGTGTTTAAAGGCTGTTGAGAATCCCACTAAACCATGTTAAATATTGATAGTTCCTTGCCACTTTCATGGAATGATGCTTTTCTAGAGGACAGAAGCAACAACGAATAGAGCCAAGTGATTAAATATATATATTTTAAACACATACACAAGTTGTTAACAGTATCAAACTCAGATGTTAAATTTTCATGATTTGGAAATATTTACCTTTGAAAGAAGAACCTTTTCTGTAATCCACACTTTCAGTATGACTGCACATTGTCAACTGTGTCATATGTGACTGATGATGACAGGGTACTACTACCTATTGTTCTTTACACAAGGATGCAGAGACATCCTCTTTGTTTTGAGGTTGCTACCAGCAACAGATACTCCTCTGAGGAAATGAGTCACCCAAGAATATTTGCCACAGAAATATTTGCTCTCCTTGTGCTGTGTGGAAATCAGTGACGTGAGATGTTTGTGCTGTGCAGGTGTCAGGGATCCATTCCCAGAGACCCTCTCCAACCTGGCACAGCAAGAGAGACTTAGCTCCTCCTGCTGTCCAAGGCACAGGTGCTGAACTGAAGAGTTCTGAGGAACTGTTTTCCTCAGAAATGGAGCTGGGAATGCTCATTTAATATATTCTTACTGGTTTTCCTTTTCAAACGTGATTTGTTAAAACAATGGAAGCATGTATCAGATGTATTTCCTGGAAGCTGGCTGCCTATTTTTGGGCTATCCTGTTGTCCTGAGATGATTAAATGCCAAGTCAGTCATGACTGTATAACAGAAATCCAGATTAAAGAAAGGTTATTTTGTTTTGTGTTTTAGATTCAAACTCTGTAGCATTCCAGTACTTCTTAAAACAGTTTTTCTACAAGGACAAGGATAAGGGGGAAGGGAATGGCTTCAAACTGACAGAGTGCGGGGTTAGGTTGGGTATTAGTAAGAAATTGTTCCCTCTGAGGGTGGTGAGGCTGAGGCTCTGGCTCAGGAGGTTGCCCAGAGAAGCTGTGGTTGCCCCATCCCTGGAAATGTCCAAGGCCCGATTGGATGGGGCTTGGAGCAACCTGCTCTAGTGGAAGGTGTCTCTGCCCAGGACAGGGGATTGGAACAAGATGACCTGCAAAAATTCTGTGATTTTTTTAATGGAAAGCTATGAAGTGATTGGAGGAATTTGTTTATTAGTAATTTGTGTTTATCCTTTATATATTGAGGAGGATATAAATAGGGAACACTTACATAACAGTGTGTAAGAATGCTTATTTGGGTGGTAAGTGTTTTTTTACTTGATCATCAGAAAAATGATTAAATGATTAAATAGATGCATAGTTTATCTCGTTGCTATTACAGCTCAGTTTAATGACTCAGTAGTAAACCATAGGCAGCTTTTTCACCCTCCTGCGCTTTGCTCTGTTGTTGCTCTCTTATCAGGGTGGGCCAGATGGAAGCTGAGGTTCAGCTCAAGGTAACCAGCAGAAACTCCTGTAGTGGTGGGTCGATAAAATCCCACATGATTATCTGTGGTGCACTGCTGGGTAGACACAGAGCACTTAGCACACATGGTATTTAGAGGGGGGTTTATTATAGGCATTGAAGCGACTGAGAGAATGTAAGTGTCACCGTTTTAACAATGACAGTATTTGCAATTACTCAGCTGGAATAGCTGAGTATTTTAATGCTTTTAACAACTACTGTCTTGTGACAAATGCAGAGGGTTTGCTTTTAGGACAGACCAAGTGGAGATGGGTCTCTGGAGATCACAGTCCAATCCTTGTCTTGGATCAGGGTCAGCCAGAGCATATTGCTCAGGACCATGGCTTGTAAAGTGCTGAGTATCCCTGAGGATTAAGAATTCATAGTTTAGCTATGTTTCATATGTTTCTTTACTTTTAAAGTGTTTCTTTACTTGCATTTCAATTTGTGCCTGTTGCTGGGTACCACTGAGAAGAGCCTGTCTTGGTATTTGCTCTCTCCCATTTGTATTTGACACTCTGATAAGATACCCCTGATCTTCAGTTTCCAAAATGTGAATGTGGAAGTGTTCTGACTTGCTGACAACATTGTTTCAATTTATTATTATTTTTTTAATATATAGGTAGTACAGATGCAGAATATGAAGTAAAGTCAGGATGTAGAAAGATGTGGTTCAACTAGAATATAAAGTTCTAATTTTCATTGAGTAAATTCTGACTGTCACTACAAACTTCTTAATGGATCTGCCACTGTTAAATTCAGGAATGGAGCTGGTCTGGTAGGATTAAATTTTTAATTGTGGAAGCCACCTAGAATGCTGATATAAGGAATGACTCTGGGAAATCCCGTGTCAGGCTGACAGTGTAGACATGCCTGAGGTAGTGATAAACCTGCAATCTTGCACAGCAGCAGTGACCCAGCTGCACCATCCCAGTGCTTGGTGCAGGCTGGAGCCATCTGCCAGCAGCTGTAACAAGGACACTCTCCTTTGCCTTGGGTTTACATGACAATTAAGAATGAATTTGGGAGCGAAAGTCCTGGGTCTGGAAAACACCCAAGCAAACCTTGGCAAGGAAGCCCCTCTGGCTGACCACACTTAGCAAGTTCAAGGGATTCTGTAATACTGCTGCCCTGGATGCTGATGTACTGCTGGAAGCTTCTGGCAGTGCTTCAGAGAGAGTGACCAGCACACTGCTGAAGGACTTTCAGGGAGCTGCTTCACACTTGAGCATCATTTCTTTCCAGCTTCATAAAGTAAATTTAAATTGGGGTGAAATTCTCTTGATCAAAGCTGTCTGAGGGGAGGCAATTGTATGTTGTTACCTGACAGACTGCTACATGAGGCTGGGGTTCAGATGTGGGGTGGATGAGGGTGAGCTAGGCAGCTGGACTTAGGTGTAATGAATACAGCCTGGAAACAACATCACCAATGGGATATATCCGTGGGAAGTCTCCACACAGTCATCCACCTGCTCACCTAAACCCTCATTCATGGGAACTCTCCCATCATTAATCACTAGCCATTGCTCCTGGTTTTCTGCGTTCATAAATATGGCTTGGAGATCTGATATTCCCTGTATAAACTGCTGAGGGCTGATTGGGTATGTGACTGCAGCCTTGTCTCAAGCAAATTAAAAATTGCTTTCTGTGTAATTCCCTGTGTTGGACGTTTAGGTCTACATATTTTTTTCCAGCTAATAAATTTTGTGAAGGAAATGTAATACACATATATTTTTTTCCCTAACTGCTTTAAATGAGTATGAATGCCTTCAGCATTTCTGAATATTTAGGACTTCCTTGGCTGTTTGGGCATTTCTGAGGCAGCTCGTGTGGTTCTTAGGGCTGATTTTGTGCTGTTATTACACCTGTCATCAGTTGACACCTGCTGAGTTTCCCAGGTGTTGAGTTAGGTTGGTTTGGTTTCACACTGGATTTCTGGGATCATGGGAAATGAAGAGCCCTGATGTGTTGTTACTGAGCTAGAGTGTTTGTTTTCTTTGACTACATGTAAAGCTGCACTGCCAAAGGTGAATGCCCAGCATTTGGAGAGAGGAGCTAGGAGCAGTTCAGGGTAATGAGGTTGTTGTCCTTAAGCAAACTTGTACCTGTGAATTGGGGTGGTTTTGTAGCTGGAATACTTGTCACAATAGGATTTTCCAGTATTTTCTTTGTGGGTGCTGTCACACTGTACCCTTGATTTGCCAGGGAGTTGTGTGACAGTGCAACTCCCATGCACTGGTAGAAAAAAAGGCAAAGATCAAGTGAGAAATGTGGATGGAAATTGGAAATCCTCAAACTATGGCTTTCACTCCTCCCTCACACCTTCCAGCCTGCACTTAGCACTGGCTGCCTCCCTGGAGTGCTGCCCTTTTGCCACTCACAGTGACTCCCAGAGAATTCTTCCCTTCACCAGGCATCAAGCCTTCCATCATTTAAGTCTCTCAGGAAAATCTGCTCATTTCCTGGCCATCATGGAAGTCTCCAGCAATCCTGTTTCCTTGATTTTTTTCAGCTTGAAGACTAAAAGTAAATATAGAATTAAAAATATAATAAAAAGGCCCATCTCTAGGGACAGAGGGACAAGTGATGGATTTGGCAGAGCGCAATAGTTTATATTTCATCGCCTTTACATCACTGCAATATCACACCATCTCTGGGTTTTCACAACCATCAAGCATGATTGTTAGTTACAGGAACCATCATGTGTGATTGAAGTTTACTTCATCTTTACTCTGAGAAATATCAGTGATTTAATTTTTTTTTAATAGTGCAGGAAACATTGTAAGAAGAAAACACACAGTTCATAATCCCCACATACCTCAACAATGTGCTTAACCCAAGAATCACTTATTGTGAATAAACAAATGTCAGACAAAGACTGTAAATGGCTTAGTTTGGTATGAGAAAGGGCTGGGCAGGAGGATGAATTTGTGCAAAATTTGACTAAAATGAGAGATGGGAGATGACTTCTCTCTTTAAAGCCAGCATCTGCGATTGTAAATTAAAAGAATAGCTGCATCTCCACAGGTTCCCCAAATGAATTCCATGGATGTCTGACGCTGATAACAAATGACTGTTGTGTGTCTTCCCCAAAATCCTTGCTGTGACTGTGATTGCAGCTCTAATTATGGCATAACAGAT
Source organism: Rhadina sibilatrix (assembly GCA_013400275.1). NCBI lineage: Eukaryota > Metazoa > Chordata > Aves > Passeriformes > Phylloscopidae > Rhadina > Rhadina sibilatrix. The sequence continues at coordinate 11,208 of VWYO01006027.1, read as the reverse complement.
GCAGTGTTGTATAGCACCCGCCTCCTTCCAGATCTGTAGCTCCCCTTACTTCTACATGAGTTTTCTCATTTTAGCCTAGAATTTACTACTGCTCGCAGTAACAAAGAACTTGCTCTTGAAGTAAGGAAAAGAAAGAAAGATTTTGATATTGTTACACTGGTCACATTGTTGTTGTGCTGCAGATGTTCGCTGTGTTCTCAGACAGCGCGATTGTGGGACAGTGAATTCATGCCTCACTGGGTCCTTTCCACTTTCTCCAGCCTCTCCTCTGCTGAGTAAGCAGTTAAAGGGAGGTTTTTTTCTTTTGTTCCCAGCTTTCGCTGCTGTTTGAGAAGGAGGGCGAGTTACTTGGCTTTTTTTTTTCAGTTGGAAGTGGAACAGTGTAATTCTTTTTTTTCTTTTTAAAGTATTCATCAGAAGAAATAGAAGAATACATTTACATGTGAATGTTGCTGTGTTGTTCTTCCTACCCAAGGAGGAGGTGATTTATTTTAGTAGTACAAACTAACGCCTTTCCTGTGCCAATCACGCTGCCATTTTCTGCTTTGATAGTGACAGTGAATCATCTCTTGGATGTTACAGTTGTGGCCCAATATCTCGCTCACGTGAAGGGGTTTGGGGACAAGGAAGGTGTGTGAGCAGCACCTCGTGCCGCAGGGCTGCCCCNCCGGCCCTGCCCTGGCGGTGCCACCCTCGGCTGGGGCTGGGCGCGGAGCCTGCATGGCACGGCACGGCGCCGGCAGTGCCGCTCGCTAGGATGAGCGAGGAGGCGGCCCAGAAGAGCGACGGAGGCGAGAAGTACAACGGCGGCAGCCAGCGGAGGAAGAGACCCAAGAAGGTGGGACCGGGAGCGGCAGCGGAGCCGGGCGGGGAGCGGTGCTTGGGGTGGCGGAGCCCGGGGGGACGCTCCTGCCCTGCCTCCGCGAGCAGGAGGGGTCTCTCCCCATCTGTTTCTATTAGGAGTGTGAACATACCATTAAAATTTTTCAATACTTTTTTTNTAGTAGTACAAACTAACGCCTTTCCTGTGCCAATCACGCTGCCATTTTCTGCTTTGATAGTGACAGTGAATCATCTCTTGGATGTTACAGTTGTGGCCCAATATCTCGCTCACGTGAAGGGGTTTGGGGACAAGGAAGGTGTGTGAGCAGCACCTCGTGCCGCAGGGCTGCCCCGTCCCTGGAAGCGTCCAAGGCCAGGCCGGACGGGGCGGGTCGCTTGGAGCAGCCTAACCTCGTGGAGCCTGTCCCTGCCCATGGCAGCGGGGCTGGAACTAGGAGATGAGTCTTTCCCAACCCCAACCACTCGGTGATTCCAGCAGCATTTCTCCCCCGGAGCATCACCCCCTGCCCGGGCGCGNCGAGCCGGGTGGCTGAGCCGAGGCGGTTTTCTGGTTTTTTTGTTCTGTTGAAGTTGGTGTCATTTCGGCAGTGGATGCTGCTCAGCGCAGGTTTCCCTCGGCTGCCCTTAAGAGAGCGGGTGGTTTGTTTTGACAGAAGGCGGCATTGGCTCGTGTGCTGCCACACATTCCTTTTCCTTCCAGCTACAGAGATGGAGTTCTATAAACCTTTGGTTTGTTTTTTCCGGAGACGTTTCTTAAGGTTATATTGTAAACAGTTATGGAGAGAGCGGTTGCTGGCTATTCTACCATCGACGGTAATTCGGTGATGCTAATGACAAATAACTAGGTAAAACCGTGAATTTGTCCAGCCACACCCAGTTCCCAGGGCACTTTCTCTGTGTGTCAAATCTCTGTCACAGATGGTTGATTTTCAAGGTATAGCCTGCCGTGCCCGCTGCTTCTACACCCCCGCCCCCTGCTTGAGGTAATCTCTTTTTGATGGCTTTATGGCTTTAATTACAGGCAGCTATTTATTTCTGTTTGGGCTTTCTCTCCCCTTTAGGAGGAGGGATGCCTCTGGTGCTGCATAATTATGACATAAACGGGTTTACACTTACTCTCCCCTCCCCTTCTTTTATGTCAATTGCTATAGCCGGAGTTACCCCACTGAAATGTGGGGGACTGCTTCCAGGATGAAAAAGAATTATTTAATCTATATACAGCATACACTGATTAATTCTTCAGTCCCTCATTTTGCATAGAATTTGCATTTTAACCAACATTGTACATGAGCAAGATGAATTGTTGCAGATCGTTATGACACGCAGACATGTTCAGGGATTTCTGCATGGGATAGGATGTGGTGAGGAAAAGCTCTTTTGCAATAGGTGACACTGTTAGGCCCTTTTTTATCACAGAGAGAAGATTCTGTACCTATAACCACAAGAGAATGAGAGAATCCAGTCTAAACGAGAATTGGAACAAAAAACACCCTCACCCCACCCCATTGTGTTTGGAATATTGCCTGGATCTCCACACAGTGGGGGATTTTATATAGCATCTTGGCCTTTTATTTAAGCAGAACCTAGTAGGAAAGAAGATATTTGCTTCATCTCACCTCTGAATTTGAAAGGTTTATTTGTGGGGGTATGGAAATCCATATAAGGAAGCAAAAATCATAAGATTAAGTGCATAGCCAACATTTTAAGCTTTCTGAAAACAATATCACACTAGGAGAGAGGTTTTGAAGGTCTAAGGAGTCAAAGTGGGTGTTAACATTGCTTCTTTTTTAATCTCTGTATTTGTGCTTTCTTTTTTTCCCCATTATTTTCCAAGTGAAGTAGCCCACAGCCTTTCAAGGTTGCAATAACTGCCAAACGAATGCTTGGAAAGCATCTCTTACATTGAGTTTCCATATTCAGAGTCTTCCAACAGCTGATTCATCTTCATCTTTCAAAAGCACAATAAATGCTTGGGTATCTTCTTTCACAACTATCTGTTTTTTACAATTAGAAAATATTAATGGGGCATTTTCAGTTGACAGATATTAAGCAAAAATATTGTTAATCCCTGAGTTTGGATGCCCTAGATGTTGGTGGTTCGGGTCTGGTTTTAGATAAGCTCTCAACAGTCTTCACCCTTAGTGACTTCATGAGGAAATACAGCTCCTGCTTCTGATATTTCTCTTAAAATTCTACAAATTATTTTCTGAAAACCTCAAAATTGGTAACTTTCTTGATGAGGGAGATAGACCCTGGCATAGCCAAGAGTACAAGAATTCCAGGCTGAATTCCTCTGTGTTTTGACGAGGTAGGCACAATTTATTTTGGGAAGAGAGACAAAAGTGCCATGTGCAAGAGCTCCAAAATCCCAAGTAATGTAGCCTGTTTTCAGGTCCTGAACTACTTTTGCTGAACAAAGCTGCATTGCACCAGCCAATATGCCCTCTATCTGTTCTGCGGAAGTTGATCCCTTTTGTGTGGATAATTAAATATTAATTGAGCTTGATGAGTTTGATCTATGTATTGGGAGAGACAGAGAGCGCCTCTTCTCGGATACAGTGTTCAGCTGGATCTTCTGTATTCCAGGAGGGTGTCCTAGACAGGAAGCCAAGCAGGACTACCTCTAATTTTCAGCAGTACTCTTTTTTTTTTTTTTTTTAATGTGTGCACACTTTAAAATAAGAAGGCTTCAGTTTTGTCCTAATAAAGGATGGGGAAAATTGGAGTTTTTGTAGAATGGGGAAAAACTATTACCTAGGCAAAGCCAAATTTCGTTTTCTTGGTGATGATGGTTGTGGCTTTGTGTGTTCTTGTGAGTCAGTGGGCTGCCTTAATAGGTTTGTTAATCCAATGGTAGGGTTGTGTTCAGTTTTCCTGTGGTGTTTTGTTCTTGTGGTAACTGGGATAGGATCAAATTTGTCTTCCTGGGAAGAAAGTCCATGTTCACTCAGTTCTAGTATTAGAGAGCACAGGATGCAGTCGTGGACAGAACTCGTTCTGCCGTTGGTGTAACTTCATGGAGATTGGTGTTGAAGGAGTAATGCAGTGAGTGATCTGGAATTTGTAATCTGTTAGTGTTTTCCTTCTGTCTTTTGCCAAGTCTGTTGCAAAGGGCTCAAGTACTAAATTCCTAGAATTCCCCTCAAGGATGTTTTTTTCATTCTAGAGTGTTTCAGATGAAAACCAACTACTGTTGGTCATTGTGTGGGAAATGAAGCATGTTCCTATACCTAGTACTGGAAGCACTGATGGCAGAGGGACTTCTAGGAGCCACCAGTTCTTCCTAAACTTACAGGTTCTTAATAAAACACACTGTTGATGGATCAATGCTGAAATAATCCATTTTGGCTTATTGCAGAATTCCAGTCTTGCTACTTGTATTGCTCCTTCTTTAAGAAAAATTAAGATCTTGGAGTCAGATCCATAGTGGAAGACTTGGAGGAAGTTGTAATGTTGATTTAAAGGAACAGAAAGGAGACTTCCTTTTCTAACCTAACCTATTTTAAATAAAATTGGCTGTAGTATGTGAAGTACTTCCAGTGGAAGCTGTATGCTTGCTAATGGAATCATCACAGTGTACAAGCTAATCCTTTTAATTAATTTCAATTACTTAAGACTTTTTATTCTATGCATAAGGTAATTGATACCCATTTTGGAATACAAGTGTCATGTTGGTCACTTATGTTCAAGAACAAGAATCCCATTGTACACAAAACATGTGGAGAGGGATTGCCAGACGAGTGAGCCTGTCCTACGCAGAATCCAGAGGAGCTTGGCTTTAGTGTGCTCAAGCAAAGGCAACCTGGGGGGAAAGGAAATGAGACTCCTCTGCAGCCTTCTAATAGGTTTAATCAGATAAAAAGCCAAGAGAAACTTAATTATGTATGAGATGTGATTTCTCTAACGTATCACTGGACTGGATTCAACTCCTTCGAGGAGGTCCCTCTTGCTCCCTTGTTTCTGTGTTTTTCTCTGCGTCATGTACAGTGTCATAATAATATTACACTGCACTTTAATTGGTGGTAAGTGTGGCTATTTAAATATTTTTAAATGCTTATTTACGTGGTTATTTCACTCTTGCAACTACCAAATCTAGTGCAAAGTTGAATACCATCGAAGGAAGGGTTTGAACCAGTGACCATCTCTCCTGAAATTAGTGTGGGGACTGCTGGTAGGACAGCAGTTCCAGTCCTCTGGCAATTCCCTGAATTGCCCTCATTCCAGGCTTGCAAAGTCCCACTGTCTCTAGTTGCTGCTCTTTGCCCCACTCTGCTGTTGTAACTGGTGACAGACAAATAGCTGTGGCCACACTGCTCTTGGCTGTGCTGTTTGGTGACCCAATCAGAATGAAACCAGAATGTGCCACCTGAGAGAGATATCACGTCCTCTAGCTTTAGAAGAAAGAAGGTTTTCCTGCAGTCAATAAGCAGTAAATTGAACAGGCAGAAAAGAGCTAATGAGAAAAACCACAGGCTTTTCTTTCTTTCAGCAGTAGGTTTATCACAAAGGAAAAGTGGTAGTTTCAAGTTAACCCAACTCACTGGTGTTCAATATTGCTAATTTTGTTGGTAACACAGCTGCTGTAAGGTCTTATTCTTCTTTCAGCTGAACCAGTGGGAGAGAACTGGAACTGCTTTCCTTTCAGAAGAGCTATAATCCAATTTACATGAAAGTAAACAGGCAGCTATATGGTTCTAGAATTTGCTCTGTAAAGAAGAGAATACATAGAGAAAAAAATAAACTTGTTTTTAAATCATGGACAGGTTTGTTGCGAGTGTAAAGGGTCAAACCAGTTGTATTCCTAAATGTCTGCTCTGTGCTTTAACGTGGTTTGCAGTATCGTTAATCTGATGCAACTCCACTGCTATTCTTGCGTTATTGAAATCAGCATTTGCTTGTTCCCTTTGCCTTTTATTCCTATCACGAGTCTTCCAGCACATTTTGTGCCAGGTGTAAAACCAACATTTTAGCTTCGAATGCTTTGCTGTATTTAGCTGTAGTTGCTACGTGTGCTGGTATCAAGCTAAAAACAACGTGTGTTTCTCCCACTACGGGAGAGAACGTCTCACCTCTGTGTCCCTGGTTGCATCAGCAAGCACTCCGTGCTTCCATTACGACAGCTCCACGGTGAGTGGCACTCTGGAGAAATAATTTCCACTTACTTAGAGCAACAAGACAGGGAAAATAATGATGCGTGCTAGAGCTGAACATCTGAACTGGAGCCTTTTGTGGTTTTGTGGTTGTTTTTTTAGCATCATAAAGTGTGTAAGACAGAGAGTGCACATGGTCTGGGCCCTGTGGCTGAGCCTGGCTTTTCTAGCTCTCTGTGTTCCAGTGTAACAGGGTCACTTCAGCCATCACTGTGCTCTGTTGTAACGATGCAATGAGCAAGTCTTAGGTCTAACGCAACTACTTGGAAGGTTAAATTTGTTAATTGTGGCCTTTAAAAGTAATATATATGTATTGTTTTAAAAATGTTCTTGTTTTTATAACAGAGTGATAGGAATCTGCAAAGGGATGGAGTTGTAGTGTATTAGCAGATTTGTGCCAGTGCTGCATTTCATAGATTAAGTACTGTGAAGATAAGGGGGGAAAGATGTGGATCAGTGGTGACTGTTACAGGGGATGCTGGGGCTGGCTGAGCCTGCATCCGCCTGCCACGAATTCCAGGCTCCCGATTTATCATTTACAGTTCTTACTCATTTTCACCAATGTTTGGCAAACATCAGCTGAGTCAGGGAAGCCAAGTCCCTTCTTCCCTAGCCAGCTTCCCTTAATTCCCTGCAGGGTGCCTGGGGCCCTCAAGTGTGGCACATATTGTATCACACTCGGGCATCTCACAGCCTTGTCACGCGTTCCTGCGCTGACAGAGGCTGAGCTGGGCTTAAAGCCGCGTGTCCTGCCTCTCTGGGGGCACTGGGGCCGTGCTGGAGGCAGCCACATGCTCCCTCTGCCTCCCTGCCCTCATGGCATCCACCTCATTACCTGCCTGTCCCTATCTGAGCTGCTGTGGTTTTTGTGGCTCTGTGTCCCTGTCTGCACTGGGCATGCTGTGTTGATGCTTTTGATGACATCTCTGGCCAGGGATGTTTTTTCACTCTACAAATTGAGACTGACATATGCAGCACGTAGATATTTAGGTTAGACACTGGGAGCCCTGGAGCTCTGAAATGCAAGGAAGAGAGGGAGGCCAAAAAAAAAAAAAAAAAAACTAAGATGGCCAGAGGCTTTTCCATTCTCATTTATTTTCAGGAATTAATTATTTCAAAATCTTTCCCAGCTGATTAAGTAGGCTTCTTTTGTCTTGGTGACAGAAATTGCTGAGCTGAAAGTTTGAACTTCCTGTCATTATGCCTCCACTGTGTAGGAATAATCCAGTATTTCTGTTTTCAGTAGAAATTTGCAGTACTGTTATTCATTCAGTGGGGTCCTAGTAGCTTTTCATTTTCTCATTTATTTCCACTTCATTTCATTGTTCTCTGGCATCAAATATAGGAGGGAAAAATATTTAAAAAGTAGATGGAGATGGGCCAGTGTTTAAGGCTCCCTCAAAGCAGTTTCTAAAATTGCGTGAGAAACAGTGAATTACTTCAGGTCAATTTTGATTAAAAAATCATAGTTGAAAGGACATCTAACTCATGGTCAAATTCATCTTTCTCTGTTTTAAGTATGAATTTGGAGGATGGAAAATGTAGTATTACATCTTTACCTGTTTCACAAAAAGGTGGTGCATCCTTTTGGGCATTGCAAGTCTATTTGGGAATTGATTTATCTTCTCCAAGCCTTCTTGAACTAAAAATGTTCCTTGGGCATACAGCAATTTAGGGAGAGCAAAGGTAGACAACAACCCACGTTATCTCACCTCTTCTGTGGTTCTTTCCAGCTGGCTGCACTTGGGTTACAAGCAGGTACACAATTTGTAACCTACTTCTGTTTTCTCTGTGTTTAGCTCTCACACACACCAATTTAGCCCATGAATGAAGTGCTTTCTGGGGAATAGGATCAGCTCTGAAGGAAAAGATAAAGTAAGTGGCAGTAATTGCAGTTGGAAGTGATTTTCTAGGTTTAACAGCATATAGGTTTCTGCTACAAGCTGAGAGGTTCAGAGGGGGTTGGTTGCTTATATTTGTTTCATTCAGGTTTGGCTGCTGTGCATTTGTATTACAGCATAGTACTGGATCTCAGCAAGCAGAGGGTATGGATTTCAACTGGCACCCGGAATGCACAGATTCCTGCAACAGTACACCTTCATGATCAATTAAATCTGCTAATTACTCCACTCCTAGGGTTCCTTTATAAGGCAGGGTTTGAAGTGTGTCAGCATGGTGGAGGCAGCAAAGAACATTAGTGATAGTTTTGAAGTACGCAAATCAAAGTGGGAACTGGTGTTTATAAACAATTTACACCCTTCCATAGGATAACAATTCTAAACCTTGTCTCTTGCTGTATTAAAAATTGTGCTGCTTTCCTGTGATCAAAAGGCTCTGCTAGTCCTCCTTTTTGAACCATTTTAAATGTCGAATACATCTGGCAGCTTTCAGTATCCGAGAGCAGATGTCAATGTATAAATGTCAAGAAACAGTGGCAGTTATTCATGGCACGAGCCATTAGAAACCTCGTCTGACTCTGCTGGTGGGGACACTGGTATGATCTAATCAGAAAATGAATGAATGGGCATAAACACCAGGAGAAGGCAGCCCTGGGATGTGTGTGCTGTGGTGCTGTGTCCCAGCCTGTTTGTGTTTTTTCCAGAGCATGGCAACGGAGCACAGCGGGCTGCAGTCTGTGCCGGATGTCAGCTGGATTTGGTACAGCCAGCGGGCCCTGCCGGCTGCCATCGGCCGGGTGCTGCTGTGCACCTCTGACAGAGCAGAGCGGGGTGAATATCAGCAACAGAAGCTCTGGAATGGGCACAGATTTTCCAATCAATCTGTGATTCATACTCATTAGCTTTGAAACACTGAAGAAAGGCGCTTTATGAGCTGGCATTTCCATTTGTGCTGTAACTGCTTTACCCAGGCCGAAGACAGAACGATGACTGCAGCACTCATGAAAACAAGGGGGAAGAGAAAGACTGGAACATGTTCTGTGCCTTGTCTGAAGGTCACTGCCCTGGTTAGAGACCACAGCCTCCCACTCAGCCCTTGGATCTGCTGTTAGTCTCTTATTTGGTGTGAAATACAAGTTAAATGGGTCAAGTATAGAGCAGAGTTATTTTCTTTGCTAGCAGTTGCCTTCAGAGTTGGGGAAGAAAAGGGTGAATATTCCTTCCTCTACCGTGAAAGGTACAAGCCCGAGAGACAAGCCCAGCTTTTGTTGTTGCATTCATTTTTAATTAATCTCTTGTAATAGTGCAGGATGTGTTTCTCAATGAAACCACAGCCCTTGCAGAGCTTGCAGTTGTGTTTGGAGGTGTAAGTGTGTGAGGGCTTGTGGTTAATTATATGAGATTCTGTGTATTCGTACACGCCTCTCTCCCCCCTGCTCGTCAGCAGAACTGCTTTTTTCACAGCCACATCCCCAACAGAAGCAGCAGGCGATGGTTTTCAGTTGGAAAACAGCTGCCAGGAACTCATTATGCACTAATGTACACTTTAAGATTCAAGATTGCTCCTTTGCAGAGGGAGCTTACGAGTGTGGCCCATTCAAAATGTGGCTGACAGCAATTAGGATAGTGATGTACAGCATGCCTTTCCTAGAAATCATTGTAAAGACCAGGTATTACCTCTGAACAGAAATAATACAGTTTGGATTGCACTTCTGTGTATGGTATCCCAGTTTCTTTCACTGACTGAGGAAAGAAGTCCAGCTGGACATCTCTTCTGTGCATTGTAGTTTCACCTAAATGGAAACCAGATGCATTTAAAAAAACCTTTCAAACCAAATGATTACTGAACGTAAGCATTAAATACTGTTCAAGACATTCACCTTTTGGATATAATCAAAGTGATGAACATGTGGTTACAAACTGGTTTAGTATGAGTTGGGGTGAGGGAAGCTTCATGTGTTGGATGTTGATGCTGGAGCCCATAGTTAGGGGATGATTCACATGGGAAGGCACATTTGAACTGGGGCCTTTGTTTCTTTTCTCCCACCTGTCCTCTTGGGAGGATTAATGTGGTGATGAACTTTATTTTTCCCAAAGGAGGAAACAAACAGCTATGCTTTTACTGAAACTTTCTGAGAAAATGGATGTAGTTGATCTCCCCAAAAGAGAAGCCCTAGTTAATAGAGAAGGAAACCAAACGCCTCAGATTCCAGTCGGAAAAGCCTCCAAAGTTTTCCCTGTCTCCAAAAGCTGTGATGCAGCTGTGGCATTTGTAATTGTGTTTAGAAATAAGTTCTGGAAGTGACTGGGTTATGAGTTTGGGTTTCTGTGTTGCAAGCCTGAGGCCACAGCTGGACAAATGGTGTGAGACAATGCTGCCACCGGTGGGATGATCTTCCTGGGAAGCAGAGTAAGAAATTCATCTGGGTTTGATCTCCCCTCTTCCGCCCTATATAGGATACAAGGTGGGAAAGGATGGAAATGAGCAGCTGGGAGCGTAAAGAAGGTGAGGCTGATTTTTTTTTGTGGGGGTTTCAGTGCTTGACTAGATCATCAGGGAGATATTTTTCACTCTTATGTACTTACAAAACCCCTTTATTGGTGCAGCTTGAAAAGCAGGGAATTACTTAAATCTTATTTTCTGTCTAAAACATGATTTGCAGGAACATGAAATGAGAGTGTGATTTACATTGCTGTAATGCTTGGTTCGACCAGCTGAGATTGGGCTGCCATTCTGATGGGGGTGATATTAATACCAACTCATTTTCTCAAATGGCCTTTGTCATTATTGCAGCACATGTGCTTTAAGGGAGAAAATGGGTATCACTGCAGGCAGGTGCTTTGCAGTGGTTTGCCTGGGGCAGCCTCAGGTGTAAGTGCCAAAACAAGGCTGAGGATCCAGTGATCCTCAGCTCTTCTGCATCCCTCTGGTTGCTGGGGACCCTCTCCAGGGGTCTTTATTCCTCACACCTCTTCTTTTTAAAACCCTGCCTCTTCTTTGTGCTCTCCCTGCCCTTTGCTTTTCACCCAAAGACCTTCTGAGCCCAAAGTCTTTTCTCAGAGGTTACTCAAAGTAACCCAAAGGACTCATTTCAGTTTGGATGTGCCATGGAAAGCGGACCCTTACCTTAGTTGTGTTCTGATAAAACCCACAGCTCACTTTTAGAGCCCAAGTCAAAGCTTGCTGAGCTTCATGGAAAGATTCTATTAACTTCAGTAATTCTGACTGCTTCTTAATGGCTTTGAAATTCATACCATCAGGAACAAGTTGAATATTTTCCTGTTTACCCTTGATGTTTATGGCTACATGATTAGCT
>VWYO01006026.1:0-26617 GCA_013400275.1 Rhadina sibilatrix | reverse complement strand
AAAAAAAAACCACAAAAAAACCAAAAAAAAAAAAACCAAACAAAAAACCAAACAAAAAAACAAATCTAAAAAAAAACCAAACAAAAAAACCCACCACAAACGTGCAACACTACAGGTCTCAAGTGCTGGAATAACAGATTTCACTGTGAGTGCTGTCACTGATTGGGAAAAGGTTCCCAAGGATGTTGTGGAATCTTCCTCCTTGGAAAAGATCAAAACTTGACCAAATGAGACAGCCAGCAACATGAGCAGCATGGACTCTGCCTTGAGCAAGGATTTTGATGGGATTTTCTGCAGAGGTCTCATCCAACCCCAATTATTGTATAATTCTAAGAAAGCACTCTTTGAACTATCTTGTAGAGAAGGAAACAGCATCAAATCTGCGAGGAAACACAGAACTTTTGCCACTTTTTAATTTCTAATTTTCAGTGATTTTTCGTTAATTCCTCCCAGGAGATTTCAGAAAAAAATTCACCTAGCACACTGAAATAAGACTCCTTAACAGATGTCACTGTGTTCACAGACTGTTATAGTAATTTTTGTTCCTCAGATTTTGCTCCTGTCCACTCTTCATTTAGTAAACATCTGATACATTTAAGGAAACAGATAAGAATCCAGTGGAATTAAATCTTATTGTACATGTGTGCTGATCCTAATTTTGAGTGGATATTAAATCATCTAATCTAGTTTAGGTCGAATAGCATGGAAATATGCCAAGAGTTAGCCTCTAGGGGAACTGCAGTCTTGCTTTGACAGAAAGTTCTAATTGTCACCCAGATCCATGAACTGATCCAGCAGTCTTGAAGATAGCAGATTTATTCTCAGTTCTGACTAAAACACTGAGTGAATCCAAGTACCCCAGCAATCCTTCTGCTGGTAGTAAATACAAACTTGACCACAAAAAGAAATGTTTCCATTTGTATAGAAAACCGAGTTTGAAATATGTGTTGGAAAGAAGTGTTATCTAAGTCAAACTAATTATTTTATTTTCATTGATTTATACATATATTTTATTGATTGTTGTAATATTTATTCTTTTTATTTCAATATACCAAGTGCAATCTGCACTAACAACGACTTGCTTGACATTTTTCAAATACATTTTTTTCATTTTTGCAGCATTTGCCTTCATTACTTACATGAGCAATTACTGGATAGAAAATATTTCAGTGGAGTCATACCTCAAATCACTTGAGCGATACCATAAATGAATTCTTGCAAAATTCCTATTTCATTTGGTCACTGAACATGAGGCAAAAGCAAAATTATGTAGTTCTACATAAACTCTTCTTTGGTTTCTAATTTTTGACATTGTCCTACGTGGGGTCAGGAGTTGGACTTTATGATCATTGTGGGTCCCTTGCACCTCAGAATATTCTATAATTTTATCTGTGGGTTCACAGAGATGCCTGGCACATATGGGTACCATTTATTCTGTCCTATACAACAAAAAGATTCTGACAATCATCCGCATTAACTGGAAAATACAGCTGTTCTATTTTAAGAAAAAAAAATCTTTAAAAGTCATTGCATTAAATAATATAGTGTTTGGAACTGTAATTCTTTCCTTATGTACAGTTTTCATTTGTACATCATTGAGTTTCCTGGTAATTACAATCCCTTACACATCCATTTACACTACAGTGGTGGCACAGGTAATTTATAAAAATCAAATTTAAAGTGCTATAGTAGTCAAGAGGCAGAATGAATCATGTTTCACATAGTTGGAGAATTTGCTATGATTAATTAAAGATTTGCAGTCAGTCTTCTTGCTTTTGTAACATAACGTGTAAAATACAAATTAAATATGAAGGTTCAAAGATAGCGATTTTCTGAGAAAGGTCTTTTGCCAATAATTCAGGAAAAGAGGTGAAAATTATTTTACAATCTCTCAGAGAAGGTTATAGAACATAATAGTCTGAAGGGTAACACTGAAATGTTCTCAAATTAAAACAAATAAACAAACAAAACCAAAAACAAAAACAAAGGAAAGAGAGAGAGAGAAAAACAAACTCTTTTGTTTGGGTTCAGAATAGTTAGGGTAAAGCTCATATATTCCCTAAGTTTTATTTCCCTGCCCTTGCTATCAGCTGAACAGGAAAATCTGCTAAACACTGTCCCTCTACTGCTTTGAGTCAAGAGGAATTTTATCACTGAGCTTATCAATAGTAGAGTCAAAAGAATGGCAGGCAAGATTTTAATAACCCTATCTCTCAGAACAGAATTCAGGGAAGCCTTTGGAAGAGGTATGAACACACTGTCAACAGTGTCAACAGGTGCTTTATTCTGATTTCACCAGAATTGCTTTAAATAATTCAACAGATATAAACTAAACAAAAATGGGCACTATAGAGGAATATCTTCAGATTTCTGCATAAAGTAAATTCTTCAGTGATAGATTTCTTCCATTAGAGATTAGCAGGATCTGAGTGAAATTCTTTCTGCAATGTTGGAAGCTGCCAGTACAGCCCTCATCAGATCTGACAACATGGACTACAAGAGAGAGCAGAATATGTACTCGAGGTGTGTAGCAGATCTACGAGATCTGTAGGAGCACCAGTAAACTCACCATTTCATTTCAGAAATAGTGTTGTTTTGCATCATTCAAATAAACCCATTTAACATTATGACACCCTGCATACATTGTAATCAGCATTTCATTAAACATTATGAAAAGAAGGTTGGCTTGAATTTTCAAGTGTATACATTGATCTTGGCAACCGATGGGTAAAACCAAATAATTCATGCTTCTGAAGGTTCCCCAGAAAAGTAGTTACTGAGGTTAATATTCCATTAATCATCTTGTATATCAGATGTGGGGGTTTTTGGTTTTTTTTTTTTCTCCTAGCCATCAAGCAGGATTTCTGGAGAAAATAATGAAGGCAAATGTTAAAACCTACATCACTGGCAATGACTTACTAAACACATGAAAGTATAGGTTGATAAATGAAGGAAGAAAAAGGAACAGGAAAGATGGAAAGAACACTCAAAGTGACATGGTGCTAATGAGCAGTGAATATAGCTAGAGAATGCCAGTCATCCAGCCATCTGCTGAAGACAGACAAAAGCACAAACAAGGTTAAAGGGAACTGAAGACTTTGAAAATTAATAGTTCGCTCAATTCTCATCTGAAGTTTTTTTATTGAAAGAAATATTTAATTAAGATACTGTGGAGACCCTAGATGCAAAACTTCATTTTAGCTCTCAAGGAGCACATTTCAGGTAAATACCAAAGCAGGATATAAGAAGTTTATGTTATTATTTTCCAGTTATTTTTGTAAAAGAATAAACAAATAAGTGAAGGGAGATTATGATGCCAAAAAACCTACTAAACAAACAAAAACCATTATTGTTTAAATAATTTCTTTAAAAGAATCCAAAATGACTGGGTCTCAGGATAAAAGGAAAACAGCATTATTTGAATAAATTTATTTCTACACTGTAGGAGAATTATAGAAGTTACCTCATACTTTCACATTTACTTTTTTATTTCTTTTAAGATTACAGCTTTTATCTTTTCTTACAGGTATCTCAAAAGACAAAATAATTTGAGTTTTACTGGGGTTTGGTTTTTTATAACAAAGCTGACTGGAAACATTTCATTACTGTTTTGGCTTATTTTACACTGTAAATTTCCATCTGTTCAAAACCAATCTTCTGGAAAAGTACCTGGCACATTAGTCCAACTGTAACATCTTGAACACCGGGAACTAATATTTCCAGAAATTTGGGAGAGAATGAGATTGTTTTTAGGGTCTGTGCATTAAATATTCATAAAGAAAAGCAACAGTAAATATTAGTACAGTTAGAAAGAAGATGAGTGTCCTTTCAGATAAAAAACTCCAGCTTGTTTTCTTGCAATTTTCTTAAAAATTTTGACAAGTGCTTTAATAATTCCTTCTCTCATTCCTCATACTGTGAAAAAAGATTTCCAATAAAAATACCTCTTGAAATCCACAATATTCAGATATTCAACTAAATAAAAAAATGGCTATTGGTTTATTCTTTTTTAAAGAGTCTCTGGTTGACTGAACAGCATAAGTCCATTGCCATATTTTTCAATTAAATTCACAACTCAATTAGAAGACCTCACTTTAAGAGATTTGCTAGGCATGAGTGAGTGACAAATTATGCTGATGCAGTGATCAGAAATCAGAAGTGTCATATCAAAACAACAGCCTTTAGACCACAAAACACCCTTGAAAAGAATTTAAGGGGCTCTAACTCTTATTTAACTCTAGAAAGCTAAACTCTCAGTAAGTTTCAAGCACGAATATGTAAAAAAAAAAGTGACTTTATTAATATCAAGCACTTTTTTTTTGACACAAAGTCTGGCAAAAGGTCCGGAGCTCTGGAAGTCCACACTCATCAGAAACAATTTGATGCTTGCAGCACTCAAATTCTTGGTCCATGTGCTACTGCAGTAGCACCAAGCAGTGCCAAACCCTTGTCTCCCAGTAAATGTCTCTGTTTTCCTCATGATCCCTTCTCTATGCCTCTCATATCCCACCTGGCACCTCAGCTACTTTTACTGGAAAAACAAGGATACAGCTGGCTGGTGGATTCAGAGAACCTCTTGCTCTGGTTAGAGAAAATAATTGTTCTCTACAAAGCACTTTTTTCCCCTTAAATACCACAATATAGCATTTACAATGATCTCACCTTCTGCAGACAGAAATTATTTCAGAAATAACCACAACCAGAGAATAGCCTGAAATACAGAACGGGCTCTGTGGCCTTCTGACACAGCACAAAATTCCTAAACTTGCTATTTCAAATGGACATAAGATTCTTAGGATTATTGCCTCTGGCTGCCCCTAGTTTGTAGTGCTCAATGTGCCCCATCACTTGTCCTTGATTTTATATTATTCCTGATGTATATTTTACCTGGAACATATTGTTGTCTCCTTGTTAGATCCCCAACTGTTTTCTCTCAGACGAGACTTGGCACACTGTAAAGGAATGAGATTGCTCTCTTTCATCATTTTGTGTAAGAGGTAAAAGAAATTATACTGAAATTTATTTCTGTTTCTTTAATTTAGGAATATCTTTCTCACTCTTTTTGCTATATCAGGAAGGCAAAAAATAACACTGTCAATTCAGACCAGCGACAGTCACAAGCAGGCTGATCACCAAAACACACGGAAGTTGTAGCAAATGCACACATTTCCAAGCTGAAGTGTTTCATATCTCAGCTTGTGCCTTAGGTGGCTCCTCATAAACTGGGGGGGTTTGCACCCTCTGTGTTCTATAAGCTGAAGTTTACAACCTGCTCATTGGCAGAGAACTTGCTGGAAGGAGCCTGCACTGGTGAAACATGAGAAGCAAGTGGCACATGCAAAGTCACACCCAGCCCAAGAGGAGGAAGGAAAAGGAGGTATCTTGAGAAATCGATGCAGAGAAAAGAAGATATCAGGGAGGAAACACTATGTGGGGGAGAGGGTAGAAGGAAACAAAAGTAAAACCCTCTTTCTCCTGTGGGAGCATTGTCTCACCACGGTGAATAAAGGAACAAGAACAGCTCTGCTGACTGTACTACAATTCAACATAAATATTCAAGTCTATTTCTTAGAAACAGAAACATGTGCACCATATAATTTTCCCCTATGACTCAAGAGGAATAAAGGATTGTTGTGACCACATTCACAGCTATGCTTCAGAACTTGTACTGGCAGGGCTATGTTACCTTGTCCAGGGATGATTAGTCTGTTTCTGTCTGAGCTGGATCAGCTAAAGGAACAAATCCCCAGAGCGTGCTTCTTCCAAAACCCCATAAACTAATCTCTGCTAGGGAAACAGAGATAAAGCATCCAAGATGTCTCAGAATCAGCATCATCTTTTCTCTGATCTCTTCATGCGTAGCATCCAAGTCATAGAAAACTTCTGTTACGTTGCCAGTTCAACTTCTCAAAGAGCACACCTTCCAACCCCGTCCCCCTCATTATGAGACACCAGCTTTTCTATCCTGCACACTTGAGAGCCTTTTAATTACCCATATTTTGATTACCTTTTATAGTCACAATAAAAGGCAAATCTTTGTTGCATGGTCAGTTTTCTTTGCTGAATGCCAAATACCTACTCTGGTAAAATATCAAAATGTCATAACTTGTAAGTGAAATATTAACATATTTATTATTTTTCTTTAACAAGCATCGAGCAATACACTTTACTCTAACCTTGTTACAGAAAATGATTGAATTATGTTATCCGAAATTTGCACACAGCAAACACACGCACAGAGTCCAAGGCAGACTCTCAGCCTTGAAATATTCCATTCTTGATTTAATTTAATATTTCATTGCTGATCCTTGCTAAAGGAATAAGCAACTGAAAATGGAATCACATCATAGAAAGCATCAGACTTCCTTAACTGTAGGCATCACTACTATCTGTTTAGTATATCTGTAAAAAAATTTTAAATTGACACATGGCTTGATCTCTCAAATGTTTGTTTTCTTGTCTACTCAAGCACTGTCAAAATCTGTAGACACAACGAGCTCTGCTTTACACATTTTGAACCTGGGTCTGCTGTTTGCTGGCACTGACGATATTGGCTTTAAGAATTGCCATTGGACTGTCCCACCCTAGTGCAGAAATTCCTTCTGAATCTGAGATGAAACAGCTTTTTCTGCATGCAGAACAGGACTTGTGTAAAAATATTTTGGTCATGGTATGTTTCAGCCAGCTCAGCTGCAACATGTTAGTGGAAAAAGGGAATGTTAGCAGACTAAAGTCGGGTTCCATAATTAAAGCTTCCAAATATTTGGAATAATGTGAAATCTCATAGAGCAGTACCCCTACCACCTCCTATTCCAGTGTCTGATTGAGCTGGCAGGGGGTACGGAGCAGGTGTTTGCTCCTCACTCCAGGAGGCACCATGTTCCAGCACGTCCCTGCCATTCTCAGAGCTGTGGAACAGACCTTCACTACCCCAGGCAGAGACCCAGCATTAGCCCAGGCTGCATGAGATACTCACAGCATACACCCTTTTACCCCCTCAATTATGGCAGTGGTTTCATATCTCAGACAACCCAGCACTCTCACAATTATTTGCCCACAAGAATTTTAAAAATAGCAGAGAAAACTAGGCGAAGAAACAGTGTGCTTTTTTTTTTTCTTTTTCCTCAATCCAGTAGCCTAATTTATATGCAAAACACAGGCAACAAGCCTACATTATGCAAAATAATAGCACATATTAAATTCAAAGTTTGGGGGCTCTGTAGGTCTTGTGTACACACATTTCCTCCTGTATATTTAAGTTAACTCTAAACAGGAATGATTTCTTTATTAGTAACATTACTAGTGTTGTTTGAAACACATTTTTTTTCCTGCACGGTGAAATATTTCTAATACACAATTCAGTGGGATTTGTCTATATTGAGCTTTCTTAAGGAACCCTCATCATTTAAGGAAGCAGAGCTCAAAAGCAGTTCAGGAGGAGATCATTGCCTGACAAAGGGTCTTTGCATAGTTCTTTCAGGAAAGAAGTACCCAGCAGCAAGCACCAGGTGCTGTTTCTAACACACAGCAGATATGGAACACCATGATTTTCACCCACGTTTTGAATCATGAACCATTTTTGTGGTTTAACCTGAAGTGAAGCTTTCGTGCAGCTACCAGAGAATCTGGCCCAGCATACTGTCAAGTATCCATTTTTAAACCCTTTTTTCCACAAATAAATTCACCAGAAAAAAAAGACACTACACTCTGCTACAGGTATGGGTCTGACATGGTTGCATGTTCACACAGCCCTTGGAGAAAGGTCTATTTTGCAATAGTACAGGGAGTTCATGCTGCTCTCTATAGAGACAGTTGTCTCTAAACTCTGTTGAATATTGTGGTAAAAGAAAAAGGGGAAAGCTCCTTACTAGAACAAACAAAATGAGACTATTTTGCCTAGCTAATTACTTGTTATGATTCAGAGTCTGCTATTATAGATACTCTAATAGTGATGGGGTTAAATATGCAAGATCCAAACACTAGGAATAACAGATATTTATACACCTGAGTCTATTTACAATGTTATCACACCTCTGCTTTTGCAATTTTGCTGATGTCTTGTCTAAGATATTCAAGCTCTGTATTGGCACTGACCTATCTCATTTTTCTATTTTCCATTTTTCAGTAATGGGTACATTCCGTACCTGGAAGACTTCCATTATAATAATGGTTAATTATTAATATGTAGCTTAAGCAATGACATGAAATAAAGCTAATATTTTCCTGCCTTCAGAAGATAAAAATACTTTTGTTGGAATTTAACAGCTAGTAAATTGTTCTGTAAAAATATAGCTCTGCAGCAATTTTCATTTTATACGTACAAGTTAGTGAGAAAGAAATCCTGGCCTTGTTGACACCTAAACTGAAATTCCCACTGAATTTGAGGGGACTAGGATTTGGTCACACAATTTTACAAAGTAGTGATTTATGCACCCACTCATGCATTCAACAATCAGATTTTGCGTCTCAATAAGCAAATAAAATAGGTAAATCTAACTGGTACAGACCTAGTTTCCAAGAAAACAAAGCAAATCAAATCAGCAAGCAAAGGGGAAGTAAGTAGAAAACCAGGAGAGAGAGAACAGGAAAGGCAGATGTTCTGTGTAATAGTGGGCCAACTCCTGGCTTGAAAGCATTGCTACATCAAATACCTCAGTACCTTACCTTCAGGTATTGTGTGCCCTAATTTGCTGCCCCAGACACCTGCTCAGACTGCTATGCTCAGGCACCCTACAAGCACCAGGGACCTCACAGCCAGAGAATTCCACCAGGCTATGGAAACCTTGGATTCTTTATCTTTACCTGCAGTGCACATTTCCCACCCTAGTGACATGAGGTAACTCTTCCCCCTACAGCAGGTCTTCATGTTTCTTCCTGTGAGTTGATTAGATAGTCCCTGTACTAGGAAAAAGCCAAACCTACCATATTCTGGAGCATAATGCATTCATAAAGGAAATACCAATCTGTACACTTAGGCAATTAGTTTATGTTAATTGAAAGAAGTTCCGTACATAAATTGAAAAACCAACTGCTTGGAAGTCCCCTTATGGTGAGAGAACTTGCCAGGGACAGTAGGAGACTGGGATTCAGAGAATCCACACACCCACTAGAGAGGTGTCAGGCCATATTCTTTCCATGAGGATTTATATCAGCTTAAAAAAGGCATGAAAAATGATCCCAAATATTTTTTTGGCCTTAGCTTCTGCTTACCTGTTTCCTTGCAGCTGAGCTGCAATATCACTACAGCTCCAGGCATGAGAGAACAAGAATGGTAGAGATAGACTTTATGGGATAATTACACAATTTAATATATAAACACCTGTACTATTCTAGAATTACCTGTTTCTTATCTAGTTAGAATTAAAATAAATAGAAAGAATCTCTCCCTGTAAACTAATATTTTCTTAAAACAACTTTCAAAAGAGATTTTATGCCGGTTAAAAAAATAAACCATATCTTTCAGTACCTAGAATCCTGGCATACCAAACAAAATCTGTTAATTGCTAAAAATCAACCATCATATTTTACTCTAGATCACTGAGTATAAATGCTTACCTAGCTTTTATCCAGTATAAGATTAGATTTTTTTTCTCTTCTATGAAGCACTGTTAATATTTGCATGCACTGCCATACGCATGCAAATGAGCATATCATCTTTTAGCAGCACAGTTAATAAGACCACCTTCGAAGACATCACCTGCAATGTCTAAACCCATCCCAAAGGGCCCTACAGCTTTCACTGTTGTGTTCCAGATTGTTGATTACATACTGCACTGCCTTCTTATGACCTGGTGACTTGCTCATTCATTCTTCTGAGTCCTTAGAGAACAATTTTTTCCCAGCACTTCTACAGAATAGGAACAAAAAGCACCTTTTTAAACAGCAATTCTGTAGACATCCACCTGTACTTCTACCTCTAAACTCTTACTGAGTCTTTTCTTTCTAAACATTTGGCAACAGTTGTTTTTTTTTTTTTTTTCCATTTTGCCTTCCTTCCTCTTCTAGCTATGACATCCATTTGAGCATTTTTCCACTCCTTTCCTCACCACACACACCCCCACATCTCTACTTTCAGAGGTAATCCCCACTTTACAGTGGTTATTTAATGGATTTCACTGTGGAACAACATCTATGTTCAGTTCCAGAGAGTCTGGGCATTACAGGTGAAATGTTAGCAAAGTGCTTGCCAGAACTCAAAATAGATGCAGCAAACTAGCAGAATTTACAGAAAAAAAAAGGCAGTTTATATTGCTTTCCAAAGGAACTGTAGGATCAAGCTTTCAAGAGGTGGGTCTTCAGGCCACTACTTTAAATGAAATTAATTGCCATTTTTGCTCTTTTGTACCATCAAAGACTTGCTACTATTTTGCAGCTTTACTCTTTCTTTTTGTTTCTGAGAGAGAATCTTCATGAAAATTCCTGTGAAATTTATTCTGTACTACCAAACCCAGGCTCAGTACTATCTCTGTTCACTTGTGGCCTGGTAGAGGGACCAATAATGAGCACATGCACATGAAAAGTGCATGCTTGGGGTCCTGCCAGCCATAGAAACTAGGAACTATTTCCTCATCTGACTTTTCCTGTAAACAGCTAAAAGCTTTGGGAGAATACACTGGGTCATTTTCTAGGAACTAAAATATGTGGTTCCCAAGGCTGTTGAGGGGATTCTTCCTGCTCTCTCTTCTATCAGAAATCATGAAATTAAACATAATTAATAACAATAATAACCACTAACTTCATCGTGGCTCCATGAGCCATCATTTAAAAAAATTCTTAGGTAAATAAGTCTTGCCTAGAAAATTCCAGAGTTGCTGAGGCAGGGCATACTTGTCTCCATCTAGAGGGCAAAAAGGCAATGGAGGAAGGGAGAATTATGTGATTTAGGGAAGAGATCTACATGCTATTCCTCTTCCCATGTCCTTTCCTAAGTGTCACCTCTGGGTTGCCACAGTCTTGGGCAGGATACTAAGCCAAATGAAAAAATCAGGTTAAGTAAAGTACACAAATCCCAAAGGGCCTCTGGATTACAACAACTGATCTTCTCCGATTTTCTAAGCTATTTGCATCTGTTTTGAAAGGAGGTGTTATTCCACCATTTTTACAAAGAACTGAGAGAAAGGGAGGGTAAAAATTATCTGAAAATTGCCCCAAAGGTCTGTTGCAGACCAGGACCCGCACCCCGGAGTCCTAACCTACAGCTGCTGTAAAATTTCTTCCTCGATCAAATGTGTCCTTTCCTTGTATCAAGTAAGATATATTTCTAAGGAAAGACAATAAGATACAAGGCAAAATTAATCATATATCATGCCAATGAAGAGCATGAGGTCTCAGTCTCTCTATACTTTAATTTTTAGTTTTCTAAAAGCAGAAAGCATCAAATTTGAGAGGATGAGAAAGGGACAAGGAAGGCAGTCTGCAACCTCTCCAAAACCTACATTGTATGCTGGTTCTGCAAACAACTAATATCTATGAATCCTTTGAAAACTTTTATATCTCACTTCAGTCTACCTGCAGTATGACAATCTATGTTTTTCAAGTTCAAGGGATAGATAACAGTATTCATCACAGTTCCCTGTAGCAGACATTAAATGCTTCACCTTAACATCAAGCCTAAGAACTGTGCCACTTGCAGAAATTTTCTCTTGACATAGTTTCTTTAGCAGAACTCCATTACTTTTGCACCTCCATTTCAGAAAAGCCATACCCTCCAGTCTGAAATAAAGCTGGAAAGAATATTCTTTATACTCCTAATTTGGCCTGCTTTTCAAAGGGCATTACAGTATGGTCCAACCATGGGGTCCTGGTCAGTTTTGTAACAAACCTGCATTTCCATTTAGTGAGCAGTGCACTTCAGTTCTACAGCCAGTGAAGGTGCACAGGGAGAACATTTTTTAAGACCCTTGCATTCTTTGTCAGAGAAACTGGAAGAGAGCATACTCACTTAAGCACTATTAACATGCACTTGAAGACCACTAACACTTTTCTCTGATTGCTGATGCAAGAAAATAATAAAGATTTAATTGTCTTAATCAATCATAGGATGACCATCAGCCAGCAGTATGATATTGGCATAGAAAAAGATGAATATTTACACTGTGTGGCAGATAGTACTGATAATACCTCATCTCAAATAATGTAGAGAGTTTAGCATCAACTGCAACTGAAATGGCAATAAACTGAGAGAAGGGCTACTATATACTTAAGGAATGAGATATGGCAAAATCAAGGTTAAGAGAAAATATAATTTTGTTCCATAAATATATCATAAAGGTAAACATAAAGAGTAAAATTACCTCCTTAATACAAAGAACAATATCTCTCCCAGTAGAGATATAAATACATCTGACCATGAATATATTAAGACTAGAAATCAGACAAAATATTTTAAATCACCAGTATTAGAGGCTGGTTCTGTAGTATCTTTCTAAAAGGCACAGTGCAATTGATCAGTTTTAGGAAATGACACGATTAATTTCTTAAAAGAATGATATGATTTGTCTCTCTGGGATAGAAAGGAACAGTCTTGATGAAGTTATTTTCCTACAACAGCCTTATCAATAAAGTAGCTGGATCCTGCCTGGAGGACTGGGTTCAGTCTACTTCTGTCAGGGGATTCCTTTAGATCATGAAGTAAGGCATTTTAACAAAGCTTTTTTACAAATGCTCACATACTGCACTCACAAATTTCTCCTCCATTTTAGGAGACCCAGCCTAGAGCTTCTGTGTTCTAGTTTGAGACCGTGAGATGAATACAGCTGCAGCTGAAGTCACTAGGATCTGGGCTTTGAACACAAAATACCTTCCAATGCTAAGCACCCAGAAAATATTGGCACTAATTATCTCAAGGAGGGTATCCAAAATAATTGGTTGTATCTAGCTTTATACCTGGGCATCCAAGATCCACATTACTACAGTGGAGATGAACCTGAACACCTCAAAAAATGGTCTGTAACACAAGAAGACTTTTTGTGTAGGACATATGAAAGGTGATGGTTAGAAAAAGCCTAGGGGGAAAAAAATGAATAATGTGGATATGAGAACAGATTTTGCACAGCATGTACTGCATTGGGCTTGAGTCTGAACATTGACTAGCAAAGGGAAAAAAATAACTGTTGAATTGCTGTTCTTTCAGTGTTCACAACTCCTCTGTGCTCTGAACAAGGCAGAATCCAGGGGGAAACCCAGTGTGTGATCATGTAATTAAAGACTATATAGTGATGATGATTAAATACTAACATGAATGAGCTGGCTGCTGTTACTGCGTAGGGGTGGATGCAAATTATTTTTCTTTTCAAAATCTGCCTTGACTAACTGGGGAGAAGAATGGGAAACACCAGTTCTCTCTCTTCTGTACTACACGAGGCTTTGATCTCCCTTTGTAACTCTTACGCTCCCTTCTCTTTTACTGTCCTTGAATATCTAATCTTTCTGTTTTTGAGAAAAAGTGTAGCTCAAACTTTATATTTTAATTGTGTGTGCACAGCCTTAACAGGGTGAAAAAGAAAGTATTTAGTATACTATGAGTAAGGGCTGAGTATCCTGTGAGAAGGGGGTTAGTACACTGTGAACGCTGTTGCACTTACCAAAATTCCTGTGAAGGTGTAGTGCTATCATTTTTTTCTCTTTAACCTTTATTTAAAAAAAATAGAAATAAATCTATATAAAAGCCATTTTCACAGCATGACATTCAAAGGATTTCAGTTGGCAACTGAGTTGCCTGCAGGCTTGAAAAACTGTGTATGGGGTTTTATTTTATTTACAAATTTAATTATTTAAGAAATAGTGTATATGTCTTAGAATATGCTGTGTTTGGGCTGAGGAAGGAAAATTCTCTCTGAAAAGTGTATATCATTTAACACAATTGATTTCAGGAGTGAAGAAAGATGCAACATGGAGCCCTTTTGTCAATAAGAACAAAGACAATGGCACACATAAAAACACATAGACGTACACGTATAGGGTCAGAACTAGGCCAGTTAATCTTTCCACACCTACTGCAGTGCACTCATTTATTTTAAATGCCTCATTTGGACATCAATTCAAATTTGAGTGAAGAAATAATGGTCTTACTTTCAGAGATGCTGAACACAGGATTCTTGGTGAATTCAGTGCCAGCTCTCATGCTTTATACACCAACTCACTGATTTCATGCATGTAGGATTCATTTGGAGAAACACATACATTATTTTGTATTCATTTAGTTAATTTGAAAGATGATGATGTACTGTTTTGTTTTGCCATATAGATCTGCTTTAAAAAAAAAAAATCAATTCCACCCCAATGTTCAGTGTATCAATCTGTTTTTCAATAAAGTTGTCCAAACAGGCTTCTCAGTGACAGCTGAACATATTTCCAGTGTTTATTTATATTTTGTGGTGTGAATTAGCCTTTGACAATGTAAAGGTTTTTTCAAGAAAAAATCTTGTCATAGAAATTTTTTTGTGTTTTAATTAAAAATCCATTTCAAGCACTTAGTTCAGTCTGAGCCAGGGGAAAATTAATGCAGAAAGAATGCAGGGAAAAAAAGCATACAGCAAACTTGAACCAAATAAAGCTGACAACCCTCTTCTTAACTGTACCAAAATGACAAAGGGCACAAAGGTTTACTCCACAGAGTGAGCTGCAAGAAATAAAAGCATTTACACTTTGGCAGGAGGATGCAGGGGACATGAATCATGAAAGGAATATGTGATCAGGGGTCACAGAATGGGTGCCTCTTTGTCAAGCAATCAGAGGAATCTGTGCTTTGGATGTTGGTACTGCACAATGATTGAGAGTGCAAACTGATTAATAGCATTAATTTTTCACTGTTCACATCAAAAACAAAGTATAGTGATAAAATCCAGAAGTCCAAACCAATCTAATGATACTTCCATTGTACCCACAGAAGACAAAAGGTATGAGAGAGCAGGGAAGTGCAAGGCAAAGAGATAGGCTCCAAACCTCTACACCCTTCACAGAGATTACTCCTGGCTGGTCTCTTTTATTTTCTCCTCAGTACATGAGAAAAAGATAGCTAATGTAAACAGCAAGTAGAAAGACAGTGACCAGAATAGCAATTCATCAGACACAAGCCAAGTTGTGAGGTAGCAATTAACTTCATCCCACTAGTCTATATCTCATAACACAGGAAAATTAAACCCTTTTTCTTTGCTTTCCCTCCTTTGCCTTTGTCTACTCATTTGTCTTGCACCTTGTTCCTTGAGATGTTTTTTCTTTTGCAATCACAAATATGCTTCCACTACTTCCCATTCCAGAGCACCTGGGGAAGATAAAGATATCTGTGCTACAAATTGACAAATCTGTCTGTTCAGTGAGCACTGCTACTGCCCGGTGAGCTGGGGTAATAAATCATTTTAGCAGATGAATTTGTCATCCAATACAGTAACAGTATAAGAACAGCAGAGGTAACAAGCCTCCAGGCAAAGGAGTAGTAGCAAACCCTAAATTAAAATCTAAAAGGGAAAATTGCAACAATAAGGAGGATATTAGGAAACAAATAAAATTTAAAGAGTATGCAATCAGTATAATCCTTAAACGTGGTATGGCTGCGATTCAACTGGCCCACATATTTTGGCTCATTCTAACCATTTATACTTGAAAGGAGCTGAAGTGAAAGCCATGTTGGGAGTCGAACGCACTTGCTTCCCCTCTCTACCATTTGATGGGCAGGTGTTTCTACCTCCATGAGTTTAGTCAGTGTGAAACACTTTTGAGAGTTGGTCAATTTTTTGTTGACTCTCGTAAAGTGATTGGCCGATGCTCTGAACCACAGCAGAACTCTGGTTAGTGTGCCCAGTGCTGGCTTGGCTTCACTTCAGCCTTGGGACAAGTAGGGCAGACCTCCCTGGGTCATGACCCAGCTGGGCCCCCACACTGTGCTCTGCTCTGTGTGCCCCATATGATGGACTGCTCAGAGCAGCTGCTTTTGGAGGTGACATTTCTCATACATGGTTTCAGAGGAGCTCTGTGGCTAACGCTTTCCACCGCTTAGTTCTTTGCTGCAGAGCAGCAGCCAGCCACTCCAAGTGAAAAAGGGTGTCAAACATATAAAATTATGTGCAGTGAAAGCTTCTGTAGACCCAAGCCCACAGAGCAGAGGATTGCAATGGGTTTTCTATAGTTACTTGAGCTGTTACTTAGGCAAACAAGAAAAAGAGCAAGTCTAATACATTAAACCATATTGTCTAAAATCAAGAAGGCAGGAAGCAGTGGTGAAAGCTGTAAATGGTTAAATCCCTTTAGAAAACATGGAATTGTCATATTTCCCTTAAAGAATCAAGGCCTGATTGGTATTGGGGAAAGAAAAAAAAAAAAACAAAACAAAAACAAAACAAACAAACACCTCCTAGCTATCCAAGCCTAAGACAGGAAACAGAGCTAAAATATTTTTGCTTATTAGAAGATGTGTTAGTCACCACTGGAAAAGTCATAGTCAGAACACAGAATATGCAAGAAAAGCCTCATAGAAAGAAGGAAAAAATAAAAAGCCTTTCTCTGCCTAGACAATGTGACATCAAGTCTACAACACACCTGTCTGGTGATCTGCTTCAGATTTCAATTCCTGTGACAAGCCTCAGCTGTAAAACTGCTCCAGAGGTGTTGCAACACCACAGAGACACCACAAATGTCCATCAATATGCAAACACTCATGCAAATGCACTTGTCATCGAGACTACCTGCATTAGTAAAACAAAACAAAAACGTACATGGCACATACACAGGAAGGGAGCTGCTGACATCATGGAAGTCTCCCAAGCAACAGAAATCTCTGCCTCTTGAGGATGGGGATGCACCATATAAGATGCACAGTGTGATTTTACAGCAGTGATTTTTCCTCGATGAATGCATGGTCAGATGTGACACCATGGGCTCACACAGGATGATGCATGAGGGGCTGTTATTCTAGACTGGCTGACAGGCCTGATAATTAGCCACCCAGATTAATTTACAGTACCCTCTTTAGGCAGCCTTGAAGGAGAAACAGTGCCAGCTGCTGTAATTAACAGAATTCCTTGTAATAAGTTTATTGAAATGGTCTTTGATATATTCAGAAGTAAACTACAAACAATTTAACCAATATAGGATTATTACACAGATTATCCCTTTAACATGAAAGTGCATGTTGATTTAACTGAACAGAGAAATATATCTATATATGTGACTATGACAGAATCAGATATTTGGGGTTTTTTTCTGAAGCACCTTGTGTTTTTAGGGAAAGTTGGGAAACTAAAAAACAACAACCACAATAACAACAAAAACACCACCAAAAAAAACATTAAACCGCCAAGAATTTCTGTCTAAAAATAGAAGTTACCTTTGGACACAGGACCACACACAACCTCTGTTCAATCCAGCTGAATTAGCTTATGCTTGGCATCTAGAATAAGGGGACATGTTCGAGGTCTTTGCACCCTGCAGCACACCCAGTTATTCACCACAGCTCAGGGACACAGGACTAAGCAAGATACATCCTCAGATCCTGAGACTCTTGTTGCAGATTTCTAATAAGAACAGAGCAACTTCAAGAGTCAAAGCATGTCATGTAAGCCCCATTGTCTTGCTTTGGAAAGACAGGTATCTGCCAGGGAAAGCTGGAGTTTCCCTTAGAATAGAGAATGTAAACCCCTCACCCCTGCCAAATTATAATTTTGCAACCAAGGGCTTTCAGGCAAAGATTTTGGGAATAGGAATAGCAGTTCTTTACTAGGAATATTTACAATACAAATGTAGTAGAAAACAAAACCACCCAACCAAACAAGCAAACANGCCCCCCTCCTCCCAGAGTTCCAAGAGATAAAGAAGAACATCTCCCCAACTGCTTTCAGCAGATGAAACAGAGTACACATTTTTGGTTCCATAACCCAAGACACCCATGTGGGCTCCACCTGTGGTGAATGTGTGCAAAATGCACCTCCCTGCGGGTCTGCTGGTTGCTGTCAGCCAGCCCAGAGTAGTTCATTACATCTCAGAATCTCAGTCACAGGTCTCAGCCCAAAACACTGGTCTAGACTGCTGCTTCTGCTGTGAGGGAATTTCATATGTGTATATCCCAGCAAGTTTTAATCTGCTCACTGGGTAGCACCAGCAGCTAATGCAAGAAATTAGGTAACACAGTAAGTTCTGCAGCTAGATCCAGACCAGCCTTTCAGCTGTACAGTTTACAGTGCTTAACCTCACTGTTTCTGACCTCACCTCATATGCTATAGTCATCAAAGTGAGAGCAGTACAGGTAAATCCTCAACTTCTGCAATAGAGCAATGACTGAGCTTTGTCCCGTTTTATTTAAATGCTCAGACACCCACAAAATCTGGAAAGTATCCTATGCTATTGCTCAAGATTACTTCTCTGACAATGAAATTCTGGCTCTCCTATCATCAAAGCACTAAAATACACTATAACTCAGCAACACAGATGAGAAACACAGCTGTAAAAGAAATATACAAACAGTATTTGAACTGCTTGGAGGAAAAAACCTAAAGTCACTGGCCTCTCTCCATCACTAAAATGCACTGAAATACTTTCTGCACAGCCTCTACCATATTATAGCACTAAAGGCTATAACTAAAAAAAAGCCTAGGGAAAATCACCACAACTGCTTTTAGGCTATATAAATGAGCAATAGAATAATTTCCTAAAATGATTACCTGCTAATGATAGCTTTGAGGTGATAAAACACGAAGTCAGTGCCAGATCAGACTCTGGAATAACATGATAATTTCTTCTCTACCTAGGTAACTGGAACAATCACACCATTTATGATAATGACAATATAAACAACCTTATGTCTCCAGACTAAATACTCCCTGTAGTTAGAAATGAGGGGGAGGGGAAGGGGTTTATTCCACTTGCTGAAATGCTGAAAATATATGCAAGGTACATCTGTGCTCTTGATCCTACCTATCTAAAAAATAACATGCAACAGTTTACGTGATATTGACAGATACTAGACCACATCACTGCATAATCATGTGGTGATCAGATTTGTGCCCCACTTTGGAATTCATGAGGGTAGACAGCTGTGGGCCTCCCTATCTTCCAGGAACTGCATATGCATAAAAGATAATCACAGCTTTCATTTATATTTTTACAAAGTTTCTATCCAATTTTCTGTCAGAGATAACCTTGAAAATGTAAAGGAAATAAAAATGATAGACAGATTGCTAGGCTTGAAAGGATTGAGAGCTATATTCAGTTTCAACAGAAGGCTGGAAGTGAGAAGCCCTAAAAACACACACCCGCATCCAAAGAACTAGATTAAACTTGATTTATATCAAAAACCCATGCACAAAAAAAAAAAAAAAAAAAAAAAAAAAAAACCACAAAAACAACCCAGCTCTCCCTTCAAATTATCTAAGAAAGCAAAGCAAGGAGACTTTTATCTGTCTAAAAAGAAGAAATTGCACCTATGACTAGTTGGAAAACAAGTGATCTGTGTCTCATAGCAATGAGGAGGGTACATAGCAATCTTATTTTAGCCAGAAAAGACTAGACAAAAGGCTGTCTTGCAGGCCTCTCCCAGTCTCAATTGCTACACTGTTTCTCATGGCTTATCTCCCTTCTCCTTGAAGAGTTGCTCTATTTTCTTGACATCACCCAGCTTGAAAAATATTTCCCTTTTGTCTTCATATTTATGTGTCAGGGAGAAAATTGGGGAGAGTGACAGAGAGCTATCTTCAAGTACATAAAGTGATGTTATAAAAAGAACAGGAATCAATTATTCCCCTTAATTAATGAGGACAGAAGAGGAAGTAATGAACTTAAGCAGCATCAAGGGAAATTTAGGTCAAATACAGTTACTGCGTGAAGTTTCACAGAGTAAGAAGAGTCAGGCAAATGAACCGACCACCAAGGGAAGTGAAAGAGTTCTCATCTGCAGTACAGAGCCAAGGTTAGAAATTTCCCTGGAGGACAACTGAGGAAAAACGAAGCTATTCCTATTCCCCCAATGGGAGAAGGGGCAAGGCATTAAACTCAAAGCTCTTCTTTGAACATTTACACTTCTCCTTCCCTCTGCCGTTCTTGTCTCCTTCTTATCAATATCTTCCCCTATATTTTTATGTTATGTGAAGTGTTTTTCATTGGACTGCCCATATTCTTTCTAAGGTCCACAGGATTATTATATCTATTATATATATAATATGCATACATGTATTTTATTTTTTTTAATGAAACATAATTCTTTTCCAAGCCTCCTAGGTTTCTGTCATCAGGACTTCTAATAGCAAAGACATCCAAGAGTTTGTATGGTGGAAATCCCTCATTCTTTCCATGCCAAGAGATAGAATCTAGGCAGTATCCAGCATTTCTGAGGTTTCTGAAGTGAACTGAGAATTACGTTAGTTTTGAGTTCCAAATGACTGTTCACAGCTCTAAAATCTGCACACACAATCAGTGAGGTACCAACTACTCCTAAGTAGCTTACTGTCCAAACAGAGAGGTCAGTGCAAGCAAAGAAGCGTGGAGTGATGGTGTAAATTAAAGAAATTAAAGCAGGGCAATACCAGTAAGACACGTTACCATCTCAATTAAGTGTCTGCATCATTGGAACAAAGCAAACTAGTGGAGAGAGCAAAGATTCTCGTACCCTGCTTGTTTCCACTCTGAAAGCTATAGGTCTAAATACTAAAGATAAAACACACTCATCACTTTGGGCTAACCTACTGCATAGTTACACAGCTATGATTGCAGCTATTTCCCTGCTGTAGCTTTAATTTAGTTAAAGAAAGGGCTGCACCAGGGGTGGAATCCACTAACCATGAGACATATCTGTGCAAGTGTATTCCACAATGCAACTATCACTGACTCATTTCACCACTACTGTTGACATTGTTAGATATCCATCATCCCATCCACAATGATATTCTGCACTCAATTACAGCCTAGATAAACATACACAGACATCACCATATCTTACCTTTATTAACACAATAGTCCAAGGTCAGCCTAATGGTTGAAAGATGGTAGAATTCTTTCACAGTTGCCAATCTCACCATGCTTTTCCGAAGTTGAAACTGAAATTCTGAATTTGTCCGACTGCAGGACTCCTGTAACTCAATATATTTATTTTTTAGAACAGATTTCTATGAAACAGAACTTTACTTCATGCAATCAGGAGTCTAAGATACTGTTCCAAGAATGAACAAATACGAACATCAAAGCAGTCATTGTAATCTTTCTTCTGCTTGTCCAAATTAGGCTTTCAATCAAAACCCCTGAAAGTTCCAAATTCAATGGGAGGGTTCCATCAGGTAGAAACTTAACTCCGTGTTATGAGTTTAGAAAGAAAATATATGAGTCAAGCTCTGATTGAAGTCCCCATTGATAGGAAGACTCTTCCAGTTTTCATATTAACATTAGGAAAATCTAGCT
Source organism: Rhadina sibilatrix (assembly GCA_013400275.1). Classification (NCBI taxonomy): domain Eukaryota; kingdom Metazoa; phylum Chordata; class Aves; order Passeriformes; family Phylloscopidae; genus Rhadina; species Rhadina sibilatrix. The sequence goes on along the minus strand of VWYO01006026.1, from coordinate 5,242 downwards.
TAAGAAAATAAAACTCAGAAAGCCACTCAGAAGCTCTGCATTTTACAGTCAAGGAAGGGATTAGAAAGGATGTGCACCAAGTGACATCATGTTATCTGTTCATGTTATCATTGTGGAAAAGGGCAAAGAGCTTTGAAAAAAGGAAAATAGAATGGGAAATTTAAAGTAAATCTAAGAAGGAGACTGATAGGCAAAAGAGAGAACACAGGCAGAGCATGAACAGACATGAAAGAGGATTGTCCGCAGGAAAAAAAGATGCACAGAGAATTTAAAGCTGAAATCAGAAGACTGAGCAGGGAAGTACCAACAGGTGAAAGAGCTGGAGAAAATTCATGCTGACAGCAACAGATCTCTCTGGCACAAAGGAGAAGCAATACCTTGTGAAAAGCCAATCTAGGCATCAGAAAGTGACAGAAAGCAATTCCAAAATGCAGGTAAAGGCAAGAGCATCTGGACTGGTCCAGTCACTGTAGTATGGGCTGTACTGCAGAGAACAAAATCCAAGTCAATTTCTATGTCAGTTATTGCTTTCCTAAAAAAAATAAAAAGGGGGAAACCTGTAAAGGAAGAAGGGATCACTAAATTTGTGAAAACAGAAGCAATTACTATATCAGGGCAAATTTTAAGCAGTGGTAAATAGCTGCCACCAGGCTAGAAATATTTTAATTCAATCAGAGTGAATTTGTGTTAAAACACATTACAGAAAAAATATTCCAGGGTCAAACACTGCTCTGGAAAATTAAGATATCTGGGAACTTCAGTGTCTTCCGAGTTGTGTGACATCTTTATCTTGTGTGACTTATATTAATTTTAAATGACTTTACAGCATGTTTGTCTCTAGCAGCACAACTAGTGGTCATGGAGATGATTATAAGGAAAAAATAATAGATGTATCTCCCACTTGGGGCTAGTAACTTCTTGGAAGAAAAATTAAAAAGACTACTTTGATGCAAATATTCCCAACACTTAACTTGTGGTCTGTTCCAGAACATTTATTTCAAGATTCTGTGTGATGTAACACTGCAGGTGTGCCCAGTTTGCTTTGAGACCCCCAGGCTGGGCGCCAGGCGTGGTACAGCTCGGGGAGTACAGGGTTAACCAGCTCTGCAAAACAGGCAGAGGATTTGTTCCCAGTCAGGACACTGAGCTGACACAGCAACATTTCTATTACAGAATCCAGCTCACTCAAAGCTAGGTAAGCTGGGATGTCCCTGCATGGTTTAAAGGCAATCAAAGTATTAGTTTGCCGAAGGAAAAATATTCTACAAAGTTTTCAAAGGAGGCAGCAGGAATATTTCTACATTTGGACTTGCAGCTAAGTTCCTTCCCTTGCTATGCAGAAAAAAATGGCATTTGGAAATCCAAATCTGAAGGCTTATTTTTAAAACTGTTATTGCAGGAGAGTGATAACTAGCTCCTTTAAACCCACAGAGCTAATATATATAGCTGAAAATACTTCTATATATTAGATATAATAATACCTATTATAGATATTTTTAAATATATCTTTCTTCGTAGCTTTACTTCATCTATACTTAAAATAATCAGTTCATCCTGCTGTTTTAAGGCCCTCATGTCTAAAAATTCCTCTCAGCATTCCATGCTGTTGTTTTTTTAATAGACTCTTACAATACATCCTGTCTTCCTTTCACTTGCTTTCTGTCATATGTTGGTGTAAATAACAGCAACAAAACCAAACAGTTACAATAATTCTCACTACTTGAATTAAAAGTATTTATTGCAAAACATATGGTTCATCTGCCTCAGAAACAAAGCTGCACAGGCTTTTCAAACCATAAATTAACATCAGCATCATTCCAGCACAATGAGCAGAAGTTTTCATACATGTAATCTTGCCATTTCAAGCAATTTCTAACTTACTGAAAGAGTAAATCCAAATTGCACAGCAGTTTCAAAACCTGGTGATAATAAAAGTTCAAACATTTTGGTTTCTTTGTGTTATTTGGATATTGTTTTTTGGATATTGTTTTTTGGGTGGAGTGTTTTTTTGTTTTTTTTTCCTCTGATTCAGCAAGCTTAGATCATAATTGTCTAGTGTTGATTTTGACTCCTCTTTGGCTATGAAAATTTATTTTATGGGAAATAAAATTCTTAGTAAAGCAACATTCATCCTTCCAAGTTGGAAAATATGTTGTCTATCTAGCCTTCAATGAGCTTGTTACAAAATATAAATCTGCATAAATGCAAAAGGAAGGAAAATATCAAGAGACATCTGGGTTATGAACACTGATCAGACCTAGTTTCACCTGAGGTTTAAAACTGCAGTTTCAAAATTCACAATTTTTTCTAAGAACATTGTTAAATATCTAAAATGCACTTTATTCTATCATCGGATGAGAAAAGAGCAACAAAGCATTTTATCAGGCAACAGAGCTCCCATTAATATTTTTTCCTCTGATTTAAAAAAAAATATTTTGTATCACTCAATGGATGGAGAAACAGTGATAGAAAGTGCTGTCACTCTGCCAAAAGCACATACAGAACAAGACAAGTGAGAGCAATTAAATTTCTGATCAGGATAATAATTTAACTGCAGATCTAGAGACTATAATCATCTGGAACATTTGAGCAGCATAAAATATTACAAGGATTATGTTCCATAAATTATCATACACAACTTGTCACCTGAAGGTACTTCACCTGAAGGGGTGTAGCACTTTCTTACCACTCTGCCAGAGATGTTATTTCTTCTAACAAAAAAAGCCTCAAGAAATAGAAGGTCACACAGCATATAAAGAACTGTTTGTGTATCTACTCAGAGCAATACAGAGAGAATTCCCAAAATCGGGGTCATCATTCCACCAGCCTCCTTTGGCAGGGTAGTGCCTTTATTGCCAAGATGCTTGATTTATCATGAAAGGAAAAAAATAACCTGATGCTTTGAGTAATCCCTTGTCCCATTCATGTACAAGTGGACTGGATGTTGGTCTTCTCACAGTACACTTAACTGATATTTCAGCGTGATGCAGATAAGGTAAGGTGGATGTCCCATATTCAGTCACTGGACAATGTCATGCCCCTAACAACTCAAAGATTCAGCACAGTATTCAAAAACACCAACAAAAGGCCAGTCCTTGAGAATTAAAGGCACCTTTTTATTGACATTTCAGTACCTCACAGACCTTGCTGCTTGCTTAGGAAAAAGTGGTAAGTGATGATTTCTTCAGCTGAAGGAGAAAAAAAATCATGGCTACTTGTTAATGCATCAGGTGCAGCTGCTTTATCACAGCCATTCAGAGGCAAATAATTTGGGGTGACATTCATCTCAGTTCGTTTTAGCAGTCTAAAAAGTCAGGAGTGTAATCTAATCTATTCATTTAACTCCACTTGAAAGTCAGTGAAGAAAGCCAGATGCCTCCAGCAGACAAATCCTCAGTGCATCCTAAAGCAGTTAGATGGATTGTCCTCCACTAGCAAAGGAGAGACACATCATCTGTTTAGCCTCAACATCTTTTAAATTGCTAGAGATAGGCAAGATGAATCCAAATGTCTGAAGGACATTTGTCAAGTTATTTATACCCCATGCTCTCACAGAAGTCTTACTTACCAAAGGGTTATTTTCTGATCTTAGGGAACTTAGGGACTGACATTTGTTTTTAAAGCTCACACCTGCTGACTTTATGTATTGACTGTCCACCTGCCAGATGAGGCCAGTTGCAAGAGCATGTAACAAGGATAAGATTGCAGGACTGCAGTGATCTTCACATCTGAAAGCACTTTGGTTGCATATGGTGGCAGGAAGTGGTAAACTACCCTTCAGCTTACCACAGCCCACTCCAGCAGGGCAGTGAAATGTGGGAGCTTCAGAAGTGGGGCGCAGGGAGTTTCCAAGCAGCCTGTTAGCACAGTTCAGCAGTGGTGAGTGGTGCTCTGCTGCTTGGAATCATCAGGCTGTGCAGTTGGTTTCAGATGAGTTTCAAAGGACAGCTTCCTTGTGTAAAGTAATGCTGCTGCAACGTGGGGAGAGCTCACAATCTGAAATTGAGAGCTGTGGGGTTTTGGCAGGAGATCTTACCAGGCATACCACTGAGAAAAACTGGTTATCCCTTATTTTGAACTATTGTATGGAACAGCTTTTCTGAGTAAATAGCTTTTTTTAAGCTTGGCTATTTCCACTTCTGAAAAGCATTTCCACCAACTTTGTGTGAACAAGGATTCCATCATATTTTGCCAAAAGCATGATGTTTTTCTGCTATGTTATGCAGCATGTGGATCCCAATCCAAAATCAGTGAAAGGCAGCAGCTCACTATATTTTTCATCATAATACCATGTGACAAATGCACTTATCCTACCTTCTGAGTAACAAGGCCTATTTCAAAATTTTAAAAATTACTGTCACTGCAATTTACATTTAACAATGTCTTTCTTGGCTAGTACTGGGAAAATACTGCAAGGAGAATTCACAAACATTAATTTGACTAAAAGCACACATTTGCTTTGACAGCATTTGCAAGGGTCATTGTTTGACTTGCTCAGATATTCAGTCTGTATTTTTCTCTTGTATTCTTTTAATTTTTGGGGGGATGGTGAGTTGTGAGGGTTTTTTTTCTTTTTTTTGTTTGGGTTTTTGTGTTTGTTTGTTTTTAGTTTTTTTGTTTGGTGAAGTCACTTGTGGGAAGGCTATACCTGGGCAAACAGATAGGAAGGTTTATGAAATAACTTTTCACATAGCCATGAAGCCTCTCATTCTCCTCCCTGAAGAAAAACGGTTTATAGAATGGTTTGAGTTGAAAGGGACTTTAAATATCATCTAGTTTCAACCTCCCTGCCATGGGCAGGGACACATTCCATTAGACCAGGCTCCTCAAAGCCCCATCTGACAGGGTCTTGAACATTTCATCCAGGCATGGGGCATCCATGACTTCTCTAGGCAACCTGTTTCTGTGCCTCACCACCCAAAGTAAAAAACTCTTACTAATACCTAAACTAAACCTTCTGTCTTTCAATTTAAAGTCCTTGCCCTTTTACCACATGCCCTTGGAAAAAAAAAAATCCCTCTCCATCTTTCTTGTAGGCCCCCTTTAGGTACAGAAAGACAGCAATAAGATTGCTCCAGAGCCTTTTCTTCTCCAGGCTGAACAGCCCCAACTCACTCTTTTCACAGGAGAGGTGCTCCAGCCCTCTGATCATCTTCATGGCTCTCTTCTGGACTCACTCTAATGCATCCACACTTTTGTTATGTTTGAGGCCTGTGATGGTTTAAGGCCACTCTGGGAGGAG
>VWYO01006025.1:187026-213407 GCA_013400275.1 Rhadina sibilatrix | reverse complement strand
TGTCCCCATTTCCTTTTGTCCCCGTTTCCTTCTTTGGCGTAAAATGAAGCAAACGCAGAAGTTCTAAAATAACTCTTCTTGGCCTTCTTTAGGTTTGAGAAAAGATTTTGAGATCTTTCTGCCTTGCTAAGTAAACCTAATGGTTTAAAGTTGTTTTCTTTTTGCAGCTGGTTTTTGGTTTCCTCATAGAATCATAAAATCATCCACGCCCCTTCCAAACGTGAGTTTGGGAGCCTTTTGTAATTCCCGTGCCAGGGGAGTTTCTTGCTGCCATAATAGCAAAAACCTTTAGTTCTACAAAAGGCCTCAGTTCAAACCAGAATAGTTTACTCTTTTTGATAGGCTCCGTGGGGTTGATGGATTGCTACTGATTTCAGCTCCAAAATCAAACCCTTGGGATCGATCGGACTGAGTTTCTCTGTGTGTTCTGCATTGACCCAGCAAGTTACTTAATAGTGACAGATTTATAGATAGGTTACTCCAAATAAAAGAAATTATCTTATGTTTGAACCAGCAATATATTGATGAGAAGTCACCTTGCCAGGCCAAAGGAGAAGCTGTTTTGTTGATGTAGCAGAACTGAGTGAGGGACTCTTATGCAATTTGCCACTAATTGTTGTTTTATTGAACAGTAAAGTCCAATCATTATGTTTGCTGTGTCTGTCAACTTAAAAATAAGAAGATGACAGGAATAATGGAATAGAGACAGGACTATGCCTAATCAGAGAGAAGAATTTGGTGAATAAATCTTGTTTTCCTCTTTTTAGACACTGTCTAAGGTGTCAAAAGAAGATACTCTCTGTACTCAAAGGGACTGTTGCAATTACACTGGCAGAAATAATGACATTTCATGCTATAATTAAATGCATTTAAAGCAAATCCTGGTGCACTGGTAAAATAGCTCCCTACTGCTTTCACAAAGTTCAGATTTTAACACACACCTATTATTTCTAGAAAAGATCTACTGGGATGTTAAGTCCTTTAATTGACATAAGGGAGTGCACTGCTCAGGGGGAGTATAATGGAGTAAAATACCACAGGATGATTTTCCATCACCTTATGGCTTCAATTTATTTGGGAATAAATACACCAAGGTTGAATAGCCTGGTCTGTGCAAGAATTCCTTGTGCTGCTTTGGAGCATCAGCTTCAAAAGTGTCTTCAAGGACTTCCTCTTCTAGGACATTTTGAATTTTAGCTGCTGCACCCCAGTAGATTTTAACAGCTCAAAACACTGCAAGATTTCTCCTCCCTTCCCTAATTGTTTCCACTGTCTGTTTAATTCTCCAGTCTTGTCACACCAAACCTCTTTGTTTGAAATTAGTTGCCTTTATTTATTCCCTCTGACTTTGTACTAGGACACACTTTTATTTCTATAGTGCCTTTAATTGCCCCCTGGTAGTTAGTGATTGTCTTTGTGGGTCCCAAAGACTCCTCTCTTGGGTTTTTGAGTTACAGTTTTGCAATAGGAGAAGCAAATGTTCCTGCAACACTCGCTGGGATGAGTTCTGGAATTCGCTCCTTTTATGATTATTTGGTTTGTGGATGCATGAAAAAGGGTCTTGCTGTAGTTCAAAAAGTTTCTTTTCATTTGCAACTTTTGGTGTTGCAATTTTTGGAACATTTAATTAATTTTTTGACTGGCTATATCCAGTCTTTACTTTTTGCTGGAATAACTGACTTTCCATTTCTCTTTCTGACAAATACAATATTCCACATAGGAACTCTTTTTACAGTTGATGCAGCTTGATGTAAGCAGTGAAAAAACAGACATCTACAAGGTAATCCTTTAAAAGCCAGTTTTGATTGCATTTTTGGACTCAAAATCATGTCTGTTAGTATTTGTGGATAGTAAAAGGGTTTGAAAAAGGTGAAAAAAGACAAAAGATGACATTGTGGGTCTTGGAAATCAGAAAATTGCTCCAATAAGGTCATCATAATTTGGAATTTAGGAGGAGCATGAAGGAGAGAAAAAGAGAAATCTTTATGCCCAGAAAAAAAAAAGGTGTGGAAATGTGGCACGGATAAAGTCCTGAAAGTTAGTGAGAAATCAGGGAGTCTGAAGTCTGTGGATTTGGTTTAAGATCTGATTTTATGAAAGTGCAGCACAGGAATTGTTGTGCATTGTAAAACATCTTGTAAGATCCAGAATTAAGGGAAAATGGTGGTGGAGCATAAAATTTACTGAGGAAGGCCTTCCTAACATGTTAAATGAAGTAAATTATGGTTGACAGATATTTAAAAATAAATATATAAATCCAGTGAGGCATGCTAGAACTGCAAATTACACCTTAAGATTAATAGTTCTAACAGGTAATGTTGTCATGAGAGCTGAAGACCAGTGAAGCATTTCAGAAAGTTCCTGGGTGAAATGTAAGCAAGGAAAAATAAAAGAACATGAAACAAATTCTGTCTTTCGATGTGTCACTACACAGCAGATGCTTGTTGATCCTTCAGGAATTGCATTAGAGCAATTTGACTACTCCAAAAAGACTTCTACTGTGTTAATTCACCTAATTTGAGACTCATTGACTAAATCTTCCTTTATTCACAATTAATGTAGAGAGATGGTCCAACATGCTAACAGTGACAAAGACTCAGTTAAGAGAGAGAGAAGAGGTAATTTGAAATTAAACACTTTATTTTGGATCAGGCTGCCCTTGGAATATCTTTCCACTACATCCATGTCTGCAAACTACTTTTCTGTTATAATAATCTGGAAACTGTTCAGATAATTTCTCTTTCTATGAACAAAATATAGATTTATTAGAAAAAAACCCACTACACTGCTGGACTGAAACAGAGAAACTGCTCAGTGTGTGTGATCTGGGATGTGCTGATCTGTTTAGCTGCCCTTACCAGGAAGATCAGCTGTCTGAATTATAAAAATATCTACCACAAACACCCTTTTGGAAAAAAAACCAAAACAATTGGGCATAATATGAAATTCAATAAAGCTGGCTGTAGACAAAATCAGCAAAAACTCCTTCAGTTTGGAATGACAGGGCAGGATAAAGAGAGTTTTGTTGCCTCCAGTGCTTGCACATCATCACAGCTGCTGAGGGCGTGGAGTGCTGTTGTTTGGATTTTTGCTGTTCTCTTCTGTTTCTTTAAGGAATTTTTCTAAGCTTTTATTTCAGCTTTTGTGTTTACCTTTTGCAATAGAGTTTTTTTTACTCTTTTATATAAACAACTTTCTTGTCATTGTAACGGTATAATCATGTTTGCATTCTTCTCATAAGGAGGAGATGTTGATGGATTGTTGGGTTGCCCAGTGTGGTTGAAGAGGAAGATTTTCTTCCTCCAATCCATGGTCACTATTAGAGTTCTAGAAACCTTAAAGTCTGTAAATAAACTGCCCCTTTTTTTGCTTTGGACATCCCAATGTGTGAGCGTTGTTTCTTTGTGTCAAATTACGACAAGAGTGCAGCAGGGCAGGGAAAGCCGAGCTCTAACTCTGAATACTTCTGGGCTATATTTGATATATTTACCCACAAACATGTCAAAATTCTTCATGAAACAGCTTCCAAGCCCTGATGATATTGAGGGAGATCAATAAACTCACTTTTACTGATGAGTGTAACCAAGCACACAGCAGGGAGTGAGTGGTGGAGATGGTGCTTCCCACACCTTTTATCATCAGCATGGAAATGTGTCAGCAAACAGGCAGCAAAGTGCCAAATGTTTACTAGACAGGGAGCTGAGGAGGAAGGAGAGGGGTGTTCCATGGCAGGAACGTGGTCAGACACTCAGGTTCCAGTTGGTAAAGTGGGTGTGCTGAGTAAAGGAGAGGCTGCCAGGGCTTGGGAAAGCAGTTAGAAAGAGATTTAGCAGCAGAACAAAAATAAATAATAAATAAAGAACCTTCCAAATAATTAAATAGATAAGTGAGAAAGCGTAGCTACACAAACAGAACACTTCACAGTTTATCAGCCCATCCTGTGTGCTGGGAAAGGGGCATGGCAGACACCTGGTACCACAATCCAGTCCTTCACAGCAGCCTTCTGTGCTGGGAGCTTTGCAGCTGGAAACTTTAATGGGCTTGGGAACACACAGCCCTTAGGATTTGCAGCATGGTCACCTCCATCCTGTAAGCAGAGAAGAATAAATCTCGTCCAGTTCTCTTTTCCTGCCTTCTGGAGACCAACCTTCCAAAGGTGAAGTTTGGGGATGCTGTGGAATTGCACCTTACAAGGCTCTGACAAATGTAGTGTATAAAATATGCTGATATCAATTTGTGAAAAGCAAATTTTTCAGGAAAACCCTTGTCTCTAAAGTGTTTTCTTCATTGACACTTGAATATCAAGCACTCTTACTTTGCTCTTGGTTGGGCTTTGAAAGAGTCCTGGCTGCAGGACTCCACTGGAGCACTGACAGGGTAAAGAGGAGGAGGAGCTGTCACCCCAGGAGTGCTGGCAGGGCTGGAAACTGGGGCTGCAAGGCAGCAGGGACCTGCAGGCCCTCCAGTGCAGCCTCTGAAGTCTTCTGTACAAGTGCTTTTGTAATTGCTTGTTTTATTACTTAAAAACAGGGAGACCTGATCTGTTACCTCTGTTCCAGCCTGGTATCAGCCTGAGTGATCCTTGACTTTTAGACCTTTTCTGACTCATTTGCAGGAACAGATATTTTAAGCAATAAAAACAAAGCCAAATATGTGGATGTGTGATAGATCCCTGGCATTTGCACTGACCTTTATTTCTTATGCCTAAAGAAGTCAGTTTTCTTGTCACTGATGCATTGGAGATCTTGCATTTTACTTCTTGGTCTGATTAACTATGGGCTCCCTCTGACCCTGCTGCTTCTTGCATCCTTCCACGAGTTGAAATCTGTTAAACTCTTGCCACTTTCTCCACTTTTGGAGTTATTTTTGAGCAGCCAGGATGGCGAGCAGTGTCAAATAATGCCAGGAGCTATTTAGAAGTGCAAAGGGGCTTCTTTTTTTTCAGTTTTTCTTTTGTAAGTGTCTTTGTAGCTTTTGCGGCGCAGCATGAAGTTTAAAAACTCTGGCTTAGCTTATGTCTTAATCCTTTATTTCAGTCCGACTTTGTCTCTTTTTTGCTTTCTTGAATGTTTTTGTGGTGATTAGACTCGATTGCTTTGGTGAATCCTGATGACTCCTCTCTCTCCCTCACCCCCGCTCCCTTTTTGAGGGGATCAGCATGTGCTCCCTTGTGATACGGGAAGATTTTAATTCTTATCTACATGATCATCCTTAATACTTTTGGTCTGCGTGAAGCACACGTGGCTCCTCGAAGAGCTGTGTTGCTCCACAGATTTGAGGGATGTTCTCCTCATTCGTTCACCGAGGTTGTTTTTGGAGCGGGCATTCTCATTTCAACTCCTAGATAAGGCTTAACAGGATGTTTGCTTCAGAAGTTATTTTAATTCAGGTTTTTGGGGTTTTTTTGTGGCAATATGAGAGATTCTTTGAGGCTTTCTGTTGGGAGGATGCATAAAATTATTTCCACTCATGTTTTCGTGCCTTTACAGATGTAGAATGGCGTGTAATGGTGCTGGGGGGGTGTAAATATTATACTGAGAGGACAATTGGGTTTTCAAAGATCTTTCAAAGGTGTTTTGATTTTAATAGGATGTATTATCCAGTCTCATAAGGCACTTTGAAAAATCATACTGTGCACATGTCGGTAGCTTAATAATCTTTGTAAATCTAATTTTACATTACCTGCTCAGCAAGGAATGCTGCTATCAGTCTTGTGTGCAGAGATCAAAAACCCAGATTCAAGCTTGATTTAAATTTTGTCTGGTCTGTGGCTTTGGTGAAGTCATTTCATCTCTGTCTCCCACCCTTTGCCTGTCTTATTTCTGTGACTGATTCTCATTTGAACCACTCTGTGCCTGTTGGTCCCATCAGTTCTATCATAATTAATCGGGGTGGTTACAGCCTGAGCACCTCACACTTCCTTTCTGCCCACCCTAAAATGGGAATTTTGTGGGGTTTGGAAGCTCTGTGAGGGTGGCAGGATCCTGGAGCAGCTCCTGCCCAGCCACCCTCCCATCCCTGCTGCCCACAGAGGAGAGAATTTTGGGATAATGTCAGTCTTCCTTCCTCTGCTCCCAATTCCTTTATTCCCTGTGATTTTTTGCATAATTCACCAGCTAAACTCAATTTTTGTCTCATGCAGCCTGACTGTGTCCTAGGAAGTGACATTTCTCAGAGAGTCTGGAATTCACAGGGATACATCTGGGGCAAAAGATGGACCAAAGCTTTGGAAAATTGTTAATTACTAGTGTCTGATAGTAGATAAAACCTTAAATGTTCTGTGAATATCCAAAGGAATTGTTGCAAATAATTGTTTATTACAAATATTTAAGCACTAAAAATAAGAAATCTTAAAAGAAGAGTCACAAGATCTCACAAGTCAATCTTGTCTGCTCCAAACTGACTTAAAAAAACCCTGAAAATACCAATTACTGCTTGCTGATGCCTTTGTTTTTATAACTTAAAACCAACCTCAGGAATAGAATGTAAAAAGTACGAGATTAAGTTATCCATTTTGTTTTTTTATTTTCAGCTGACATAGAAAAAATTGCTACCAAATCCCAAACAATTTTATATTTTAATGGGACAAAAACATCAAAATAACTTTTGGAATTGGGTTTAGTGTGCAGAAAAGGCAAGAGTTCATTTTGGTATAAGATTTTTATGGGTATGCAATTAATGTATTTTTTCTGCAGTTTATGCCATCATTCTCTACAGTTTTGGGGTTTTTTATGTCCCTCTTGTGTGATTTTTTTTTTTTTTTTTCATGGGAAGGGGCCATTTTATACTTAGAGCAGAGAGAAATTCTCAGGCTTTAAGCTATACAAGAAAACAGCACTTTTTAAAAATAATGCTGTGATTCAGAGACACAGCTGGGGAAGAAAATGCATTTCCTGTGACACTAATGGTGGCACAGTGTATATACATTCCATTAGATAATGAATTCATAATTGCTTGGTTTCGAGCTACGGAGCAGTTTAATATATTAAAACCAAAAAAAAATTAAACATATAGCATTACAGCTTCATTTTGCAGCAATGAGCCTATTCCACTGATGGCATTTTCTAGGAATATTGTGGCTTTCCTGGATTGCCTGTGCCAAGTTTTCCCGTGGAAAAAGAGTTCCTGATGCAATCTCAAGGCAACAGGAGCTGCAGGTACAAAAGTGGCCAAGAAAATGTTCTTGTGCTTCGTCCTTCATGTGCAGAAAGTTATTAAATTAAATTTATTTAATTATTATTTAAATTTAATTAAGGCTCTAAGAGTTTTTTGACTTGGGCTGGTTTTGTTTAAAGAAAAAAATGGTTGAAATAACATGGGAATGTTGATTTGTCAGTCACTTACAGATAAACCCCTTTGGTGACAGGTTCAGATGCAACTTTAGCTTTGGAAAGGTGAAAGGGTTTTTTAGTCAGAAGTGTATAAACTTGGCAGAACTTGCTATGTTACGCTTCACAAATTAAAATAAGATGCAGACCCTGACCTTTCAGTCTACTGATGTGACTAATTATTAAAATATTAAACCCACTGCCTTAAAAGCCAGAGATAAAAACACATATTTGACTGTTTATAATATCAAATTCCTCTTTCTTTTCTTAAAATTTCCATTAATGTGTCTACAAACCTTTTGCATCTGAAGTGATCAAAGAAGATGAAGTGACTCTTACTGAAGAATTCATTCCTTGTCACTTTGGCAAGATAGAAGTCTTGGGCTCTTTTATTTTTTTTATTTATTTTTTTTTTAATTTTTGTTTAATCCACACAGTTAAGAGATAGTTGTGCTAAGAAAATAGGAGCTATGTAATAATTAATTTTTGAGATGGATGATTGCAGGTGATGGTGCTGCTTTTTGCCATCATCTGCACAGTTGTGCTGTGCTGGTCGATAGAATTATGTTTACCTCCAAGAGACTGAGTATTTTTGTTTTGCATCCTCTCCCTCCATCTCTTATGGAGCAATAGAACTATTAGCTCGTGTTTTATTCATACTTTTAAATCAGGGAAATTTACTTGTAATTAGTTCCTCTTTGAATTATAATCTTCTCTGGGTTGTGTTAGGTAATTGCATAAAATTTTCACTACAACCTTTCACTATAAAAATAATTTCTTGACTACATTTTATGACCTAGACATGGCCAAATTTTCTTTTCTTACCAGGGAATTGCCTGAATGAAAGGTCCATAAGTCCATTGCTTTTCCATACTTAAAAACTGATGATAAATAAACCTAGCAAGTTTAGATTAGAATAAATTAGATTAGAATAACTGAGGTGGGGCAGGTGGACGATGCAGTGCTGGTGTGAAGCTGAGGAACAAGTAGAAAAACCATCTGTTGAAACAAATATAAAAAATCCACCAGAAACATTTCTGTGGGCAACAAATTGGAAATTAAAATTAGATGGCAGGTAACGACAAAATAGCCTGTCTTAGGCTTTGAAGATAATTAAGCACTAAAAGATATTCCAGATTTACTTATGAAAATCTCCAAATTTATGGTGTAATTTTATGTGGGCCATTGGCTGGCTGGCTGCAAAGTGAAAATAGACATTTATATGCAGAGAAGGAAGGTGGCTCTCCAGAATCATTTCACCAAAAGCAATAAATGAATGAAAACAACCCTTCTGTGAAGAGAAACCTTTGAAATTACTTGAAGTAATGGCAAGAACGAGACTGGTTATCTTCTCATGTAAATGTTATTGCTGACTGCAGAGTAGAAAGGATTCAAGACTGTTTAAAATAAAGCAGAAAGCTTAAAGTGAGCAACTTTGAGTAAGCTTAACTTCTGATGAGGCCATTATATTTGGGGTGATGAATGATCCTTGCTCCGTGTATGCTGAGGGAAATGGGATGGGAAGTCTAGAAATAATCCATTTTGAGAAGGGAGAGGTTCAGTAGGAGTTTGCCAGATTAGGATAAATTCTGTTCCTGCCTGCACTCTGGGAGTTGTGTCCCTTTTCCCTGTTCCTACTTTGGTCAGTGTTTCTGAGCTGTATCAGAGGCACCAGCCAAAGTCTGCTTTGTATCTGATCATGGGGTTTTGTGCTGTGAGCTGTAAAATTTCTCCTAAAGCCTTGATTATCCTTTGTGGTTTGCATGTACACTTGTGTCGAAAATGAAATTGGGATTTAGCCTCAGGAGCTCCTGAAAATCACAGGTTAGATTATGATGAACATAACTTCATCATTATCATTGAGTCATGGAATGGTTTGGGTTGGCAGGGCCCATCCAGTTTCCACCCCCATGAACACAATTCCATAACCTTTAAGTGGGAAAGCATCAGTTTCTCACAAAATAAACAGCTACAGAACCCTGCAAGTTGTGGGTGTTGTTTTTTTTTTTTTTTTTTGTTTTTTTTTTTTTTTTTTTTTTTTTTTTTTTATTTTTTTTTACACTTTTTTTGTTTTTTTTTTTAATATCTTGTTCAAATCTGTCTTTATGCTTAGCACAAATGCTTGGAGCTGCATTGTTACATCAGGTAGGAACTTAAACCCTTTCTGAATACCCCATTACAGCTTCTTGTCATCATAAGAATTAATTCAGTATCTTTCATACATCAGTCAAGTTTTACAATAAAACCAGATAGGCTTTCTGGCCTTCTGCATTGAAGGACTGAAATCTTGCAGTTCTGTTAGTTAGGACAATCTAATTTTCCACCTGGTTTTATTTACAGCCTGTTCAAAGTGCCAGTATTGTCTTTTACTTGAATGTTTTTCTCACTTGCATGTGTTGGGTTTTTGGAAATAACAATATAATTCTGTTGTTATTTTGTGAGCAGATTTTATGGATATTTTTTGTTTGTTTGTTTTAATTTGGGGTGGTTTTTTTGTTGTTTTTTTTTCTTCATGGGGAAGTGAGATAAGATATCAGACAACTTCTTTCACAAATTGGTCATATAAAGAATGATGGCCATAACTTCAGTGCTGCAGGCTTTTATCTTGAAAACATTGTAGAATGGATTTAAAAGGAGCTGGTGAGTGAACTCAGAACAGGCTTGAAAATTATTGAACAAAGATTAATAAAATAAAGTCCTCTGTGATCTTAATAAAATGAAGAAGATATGTAACTGTTCCTATAGACCTGTCGTGCCAAATTTTTTGGACAGTTGCTCTCAGATGCAGTGGACTTGGCAAAGATAAAGCAAATCTATTTCAGTCATTAATAAGAATCTCCTATTCTTTTCCTTAATCTGTGCAAGTCTGAGAAAAAAAGCCCCAAAAACTAGTGTTAGATCAGCCTTTGTTTGAAATGACTTACAATTTTGATAAAGCAGCTGAAGCAGTATTTTTTTTTTTTTAGATTTAGCAAAGTCTTTGTTCTTTCCAATGAACAGCACAGTCACTTGATACTGAGAGATAGATTAAGAGCAAATTATCTTGAATTTGAAAATTAATTTGCTGGAATTTCACAGAGAAATATTGCTATTCTTTCACTTCCCAAAGCAATTAACATAGTTTTGATGAGTCAGTTTTGCTGTGATAAAGTGTCCAGCTCTGGAGCCTTCAGCACAGGAATGACATGGATATGTGGGTCCAGGGGAGGCCACAAAAATGAGCAGAGGGCTGGAACACTTCTCCTAGAAGGACAAGCTCAGAGGGTTGGGGTGTTCAGCCCAGAGAAGTAGAGGCTCCAGGGAGACCTCAGAGCCCTTTCAGGGGATTGCAAAAAGGTTGGGGATAAACATTTAGCAGGGCCTGTTCAATAGGACAAAGAGTGATGGTTTTGAACAAAAAGAGAAGAGATTTAAACTGGATATAAGGAGAAGGAAATTACAGTAAGGGTGGTAAAACACTGTCATGGGTTGTCCAGAGATGTGGTGGATGTCCCATCCCTGGAAAACCTCCAAGGCCAGGTTGGATGGGACTTGGAGCAGCCTGGTCCAGTGAAAGGTTTCCCTGCCCATGGCAGGGGGAGAAAATAGATGAACTTTAAAGGTCCATTCCAAGCCAAATTATTTTATGATTCATTTTGCCAGCAGTTTGCAACTGTAGCTAAAACTGTGTCTGACTTCAATGTCGTTCAGGAAGGGAATCACTTTTCCCTTCCCAATCCCCATCACATCCCACAGCAAAGGTTCCTGCATTGACTTTGGAGTTCAGAGTTGAACAACCCCAAAAGTTAAAGAGGAGATGCTCCCAGATATCTTCAGCTTTGCCAAAGCTACAGGAATCATTCCAATCAGAGCATTTGTCTGCCTTTAAGCTGTTAAGCCATATAATACAAAATAAGGCTTGGGAAAGTGTTGCAAAAACAATTCCTAGATAAGGAATTGGGAACAAGCAGTGAGTAGGTGTTAAAATGGACTGTGACATTATTTACAAACAGTGCCTGTATGTAGGTGTCTCACTCATAACAAATACTCCTACTCACACCCAACACATTGAATTAAAAAAGTGGAAGGTACTTAAAAACATAACAAAAAAGAGAGAAGGGTGATAATAAGCCATCCATTTTAATAAGGAATTAGGATTCTGACCTATTTCTTTCCCAGTAGGATTTATCACAAAGTTATAAATAACGTACAGGTATAAGACAGGGCAATGAAGAATAAATTAACAGTATAAACAAAATGCTCAGAGACTTCCAGCCCCTGCTGGCACCCTTTTCTCAGGGAAAGACTGAGAGAGAGTGATATTAACGTCTGAGCTCAGGTTCATTTTCTGGCTGGCTTAACTCCATTAAAGACTTGAGTCTGGGGATGGGGAGGGCAGGTGAGAATGATAGTGGTGTCTCAGACATGTTTATTGCTGTATTTTATTGATTTCTTGTGAGGGGAGAGAACTGCAGGTATAGCACACAGTTGCAATCTAAATTGATTTCTCTGTTTTGTAAGTTTTGGTGTGGTTTGCCCTGGTGACTCATTGGGACTTTGCACTGCACATGGTTTGGAGGGTTGAGATGTACTGTAGAATCTTTCTCTCCAGTTTTCAAAAGTAAAATCCAGACAAATCTTCAGCTTGTGAATATATCCACTCGATTCTGACTGCAGATGTTCTTTCATTCTTCCACACCTGATTAGAAAACCCAGAGAACTGTGAAAATGGCCTAACAAGCACTTCACACCATCACCACTGAGAAAATGTCTACATGTCTACAGTATTCTTGCACTTTGTTTGTTTGTTTGTGTTTACTGGGTTTGTTTTCTGTTTGTTTTTAAAAAGGCTTTTTTGATTGAGCATTAATGCCAATTCTAGCACGCTAATTCTACAAGTGTGTCCACTGGAGGTGTGCTTGAGAAAAGTAAAGAAACAAATTCTAACCAACTCTTCACATGATTAGGATCAATTTAGCAAGGCGTCTTGGTTTTTTGGAGATTTTTTTCAAGCTCTACTCTACAAATTCTTTGGGCAACATGGCATTTTCAAGCTGCCAGAGGGTATCTCAGTTTGAACGCACATCTGTCTCTCTCTTTTGCTTAGAGGAGAAATCTGCTCTGAGCCTGGTGCAAAAGAATGGGGCTGTAAGTGGTATCTTTGGCAAGGCTCTGACTACACCAACACTCACCAGAACCCATTTTTTTTTTTCCCCTTCCTCTCTTCTCACTGTGAACTCATGACTTTACTCCTTTTTCTGTTCCCACAGCTGGAAGTTGAGGTGGTGGATATGAATGGGAAAACCATTGATGGCCCAGTCCGCCTGGACATCTTGGTCATCGACCAGAACGACAACAGGCCCATGTTCAAAGAGGGCCCCTACGTTGGTCATGTCATGGAGGGATCTGCCACAGGTGAGCCCGTGCCAGCCACAGCTCAGGGAATGGTGCCTGAACAGATTCTCTTTTGAGAAATGCCTTGTTATCACATTGCACGAGGGTTTTTGCCAGTTTTGTGGCTCACTGGGTTCTTCCTCCCCAAAAAAGATGTGGGAGAAGCACAGCTTTAGAACAACAGGTAGTGATTTTTGAAAAACAAGTCTCTGTAGTAAAGAAAAAAGAAAAAAAAAAAAGCAAAAAACCTCCAGAAATTAGTTGGAAGTAGGAGCTCTGATTTAGGTTCATGTTTTTTATTCATCTCTGGAATCAACAAAGACAACCCCTAGGATATGATTAGGATTCAAACCAAATACCACAAGCAATTTCTGTGCAGAGTGGGAATTTCATTTTTTCAGTAAGTTAGTTACTGGAAGAGTTATTTTTATTTTGTTTATGTAGCATGAGTCTAGTAAGTGGCACAAATAAATGGAAAACACATTATGAATAAACTAATGTTGTAGGGCAGATTGAAATACTGAACAATGCTGATAAACAGATGTTGTAAATACAGATACAACCGTGGCAACAAAACAAAAACACATTGATAATTGAAGTTAGTAAGGAAAATGTTTTGATTAAATTTCCTGTTGACTTTGTCTGATGAGGAAATTCTAAGGGGGTAAGATATTGTTCCACGTTTTAATGTGGGTACAACCATCCAAGTTAAACTCTTCCCTTATACTGTGTGAGCTTTCTGGTGAATTTTGCATTTTCACGTGGAGCTCTTCATATCTAAAAACCTGTGGGTAGGAAATGCATGAAAAACTCCTCCTTCAACATATTAGAATTTTGAGATAATGTTTATTTTCCTCGCTTGTGACAAGCATGCAATGAAGATATTGATGAAATTTTCAGCCAAATAAGAAATGTTTCATATTTGAGAGTGGAACACTCTTTTCTGTTGTAGGTCTCTAAGTATTTTTTTTAACTGGCAATTCTCTATTTTTATTATCCATAAACTCTCCCTGCGTTTCCTTTTTCCCCCTCTCCTTGTATTGAAGTTTGCACTTCTGATTCAGTGGAGATGTTTCTC
Source organism: Rhadina sibilatrix (assembly GCA_013400275.1). Classification (NCBI taxonomy): domain Eukaryota; kingdom Metazoa; phylum Chordata; class Aves; order Passeriformes; family Phylloscopidae; genus Rhadina; species Rhadina sibilatrix. The sequence continues at coordinate 199,628 of VWYO01006025.1, read as the reverse complement.
AGCCCAGCTTTCAGTGAATTCTTCTGTAACAGTTTCATCCATTTTATCCTATTGTAGCTTTGTACTGGCTCAGGTATCATTTAGCATTTTGATTGTCTTTCCCATTAGCCAAAGTTTGAATAATTTTTCTCAACTTTCCTTCCCTTACCTTCCCTCCCTTCCCTCCAGGTATTCATCACATTAAACGTCATAACCTCATTTGCCTGGTGTCAAGAGCACCAATGCTTGCAAAATGGTTTTGTGCACAATGGAACCTGAGGAATCAGGGCTGGCTGGAATCAGTCACAGCTCTCCATGCACGTGGCACCCACCCAGCCAAGATTTCCTGGTGTTTACATCTGTTTCCCATAGTTCTTCACAACTTATGGCACACATCTTCCAATTATTGATCAGGCTCTGCTATTTGACCACAGAGGTTATCAGGGGATATTCTGAGCTGGAAGGGTCCCACCTGCTGCGGTGCTGTTCCAAATCAAAGGTTATACTGCACACTTTGGTAGAAATCCTGATGTGTTTGTGTGTGAGATCCCTGAGTTCTTCCCTTTGGGTTGAAGTTCTGCTCTATTTCATTGTTGAAGCTGCAGAAGGAAGGCTTTGCATTGGATGCAAACCTTATTTCTTATCACCTTCAGCCTCGTTCAAGCTCTCAATCAAACCCACTCACTGAAATTCTGCTAAAAATAAAAAATGCTCAAGTAGGTATCTTGGACTTGTCTTGATGTTCCATGGACCAAAGTGTAAATGTCCAAGGATACCAATAATTCCATGAGATGAAAAATTATGTAGAGAAAGATGCAGATAGAGAAACTCATCTGAAGGATTAAGGGCCTTTGTAAACCATTCAGAGGATATCATTATTTTAATTTAAGTTATCCATTACAGAGTTCCTGTGTGTTTAGGCCACAACTTTATCAGTCACAAACCCAATGGAATTCTCTAGAGACTTTCCACTCATTTATTGACTCTGCAATTGAACTTAGGTGTTGTCTATTCCTCAGAAATATCAGAGAAATACTGATAAATAAAACTTGGACAGAGTATCAAAAAATTAAATATGTAAACTTTAATTTTAAAAATCAAGTGAATATTAGAATCCCCTGATTTTGCTGTAAGACTTTTTTTCCAGCTTTTTGTGGTTTTACAAAGTGACTTTCTTTCCTTAATGATCTGAAAGTTAATTCTTTAATTACAGTGAAAAGTTGTGCCAAGCCCCTTTTAAGAATCTTTTCTCTTGTATTTGAGTTCGATATGAATCCACCAAAACTGAAGAAAACATGGAAACAGTGTGTGATTTTTGTATTTATTTAATCTGTTATGAATAATTAAAGAGCCTTTTGAACATAGTCCCAGTGAGGATGGTTTGGATGGTGTTTAAATAGATTTTTTTATGTCACTAAGGCCATTCACATTTTTGTGTGTGTGATTTTTAAACTCACTGTAAACACCACTGGTTATTTGGACACCTACAATTTATGTGCCATCACATTCCTGGAGAGGCAAATACCTGCCTATAATTACTGAGAGTATAAACTGCATCACAATGAGAATTCATCTGAATTTCAAGCTAAGCCTTGCCAGATCTTATAATTAACGATAAAAATATGTGACTGCAAGGTGATACTGCTACAGATTTATTTCTTGATATAGCATTCCTAGGGAAATTTAATAATATAGTTAGTTACAGTAAATTAGCTCTTTTCAGGGAAAATTGTCATGGTTCTGAAAATAGCCCAGAGTCAAATCCTAACAAAGTACACTCAAATGTGGGCTTAAAGTGACCACAGATGTGCTGAGATTTCAATTAGGTATTTCCTGGAGGAACTTCAAACTTGGAGACTATTTATCATAAATAAATAATTTGGAAGACCAGTAGGAACTGTTTGAAGACAGAAGAAGCAGCTTGATTTGTTGTTTTATATTTATACCAGCTCCCATTTCTGTATGAGGTTGCAGTCAGCATCTCTGTACCAGGAAAATAACGGCTGAGCCTGATTCAGTGACACTGATGGCAATTTTTGGACTGACTGTAATGGGTTTTGTGTTCCCTGTACTGCTGATTTCTCATGTTTTTGTTTTCTGAGTTATGACCCAGCTCATTTCCTGTAGATCTCTGATTTTTCCAGCTGCCAGCTCAAGGGCTGAGGATCTGTGTCTTGCAGCAGCCTCACCTCAGCACATTAATGAGGGTGACTCCAATCCCATGGATTCCATAGGCAGGCAGAAACATTTGGATATCTCATTTTAGAGGCTGGAAAGTGGAGGAGGGTTAAATGAACTTGGCAGCCACCTCATTTCTCTCGCTGGAGGCACTTAACAGAAATTATTTTAAACACTTTTGACGTGATGTGACTTACAACAATATGCTTCAAACCCAGTGGGGTAAAATCTTAGCTGCAGTGGTTTAGCAAAATTGCTTGAGAATTGCATTTATAGAAAGTAACTTGTTTTCTGGGCTGCACAATAGCCTGGATCCATTGCATTCCAGCCAAGGAGCCTGGACTGACAGATGTCTATAAATAATTTCTGGAAATAAAGGGACACTTGGAGACATTTAGAGAGGAAACAGAAGGAATTAAGAAGAATAGCCTAGAGGGTTCTGCAGTATCATAAAACAGTAATTTGTAGAGATGGATAAAGCATGAAGAAGGGGCTGAGTATCATTGGTAGCTCTGTATTGGAAAATGGTGCAGTGGTTCAGGTAAATGAAAACTGGTGCTGAAATGGTACCTTTTTATTTAGAACAACCTGCCAGGATGGTTGGTTTGTTGGGTTTTATTTTATACTTAACAATAAGTTTAATACATAAATTAATAGAGATGGGATTGTATATGATAGAGGGAGTCAAAAGAGTCTATGAAAGGGAAACAAAAGGCTGGCTGGCCTAGCAAAGTGGCAAAAATAAATTTGGCATTATTGACTTTTATACATCTGCTGCCAGTTTTGACACACTTCAAATATTCTGGTACTGTTTTCCAGACTCTCTTTATCTGTGCCTTGCAATCCTTGCTGGCCTGTGGCAGAAGAAAGTTGCCAAAGCTGTAAAATGAATCAAATTGCATTGAATTTGGTGAAATCTCAAAGTCTTCTTCTTCCTTTTGACCTATAAATCCCAGGGGACAGCAGGAATTCAAAGGGTGTGTTTACAAGTTGTCTTTTTGCTGAAAGTTTAAAACATTTTAAAAAGTCACAAAGAACCATTAAAAAAGGATAGTAAAGGATATAATATCTTTTTAGTTAGATAAAAGTAGAATCTGGAGTTTTCCAGTCTTCTGATTCTGCCTGCACCAGGGTTAAGTTGACACTTGGGTCTTTTTGTCACAGAAGTGAAAGTGCTGTGCATAAATGTTTATTTGTTGATATTTTATTGAGTTGGGTTTTTGCAGTATAAACTTAGAAGTATCTACAGATCTGATCTGCGAAGCAGAAATATCTCAGAAAATTCACCTCAAAACCATCTCAAAATTAAGTGTTTGAACCTGAAGTTTTTTGATTCACTGCACTGCCTCTCGCAGCAATACTTAGATTTAGAGGAGATTTGAAATGTCAAATGTTACATATTTAATTAGGAAACTTACTGCCATGAGCTCCTGTGGAAAACGAAATAATAAATTGGAATGAGACCGTGGATGAGAAAGCCTGTGAGTCAAAGGAAGCTAGAGAATACACACAACTCCTTTATTTGTGCAAACCAGCATTCCTGCTGGAGATGGAATGCTCAGCTCTGGGTACAACTCAGCAGAGCAGTTTCTAAGTTCTTTTTCTTCCAGATGTGTTCAGTTCTGGGCAAACTCCACAACTTGCTGATGGCAAACTTTCCCCCATCCTTTCTTGGGATTAATCATCTGCACTTCAGCAAAACTCCACTCGCTGCCTCGAGATCCTTTGTAATCTGGCCTGCAAATGTAACGGATGTGAACTAGGTAGAAACATCTGTAATGTCAATATTTAAATTTCCAAGCAGAAGCCAAGCAGCAGCCAGGCTAATTATGCACAGCTGCTTTGTATATCCCAGTAGGAAATTTTTCACAGATCTGTGTGGAATAAAACACAGCTGTATATGAATATGGTTATTGTGGGTATGTATAGAGATATATATTTAATATGTATGATGTGCATATATTGAAGAGAGATGAGCATATATAGACACAAATATCTGATCTTTTATTAGGGATTCTGGCGTATTTTAGTTGCTGTGCATGTACATGATGGGAAGAAATGTATTTATGAATAATTTGTTGCATTATAGCAGACAGAACTGTACATCCACTGTAATCTGCCAGTTGGAAATTGAGAGGAATAACCCATTAAAGCACTACCAAGTAATTAACAGGTACCCAGGTATGCAAGTGTGGCTAAATCAGTGCATTTGGAGGAAATTAAAATAATCTCATGTGTAGCAATTAGCAGTTCCCTCAGCCTGGGTCTGTGATGGGAGTGTCTGGGAGCAGGGCACTCCAGGGCTCAATTAATCCTGATTTCCAGCAGAAAGAGGTTAAACCCAGCAAAGGCTCCAGAGCAGCTCAGGTGCACAGGTAGAATTACTGGCCTGCTTGGGAGGACTGGAAATGAGTCACCCTCTTCAGTCCCAGACAGAAAATTCCCTTTCTGCACAAGTGATTTGCGTGCTCACTGCTAAACGGAGCTTTCTTTTGCTTTTCCATGGTTACACACGAGATATACCAAAAATCAGCCTTATGGCCAGATTGATGCCTGATGTTAAAGGCTGGAAAAGCATTCTGGTCTCTGTGCCTTGGACAATTCCTGCAGTGGAGTGCCCACACTTCCCTGCACTGTGATGGTTGGAGTTTTGGCTCCTTTGGCATTATAGCTCAGGTTCATGAAATAAAAATGAGTATGTTTCTTAATTAAAGAACAAATGAATATTTAAAAAAAAAATGCTGGAGTCCTTGCTGGGTACTGGAACACCCAGTCCTCAAATGAATTTGTGCAATTCTGGATGCGATTGTTTGCAAAAGGAAATTTATGCACTAATTTACTTACCAGTGGCTTTTGCACCTGGGCTTTTGCACCTGCTTTGTGCATCTCCTGCTCCCTCAGAAGAGAGAGGGATGAGTTTTAAAGCTCCAAGCACTTTGGGCACATGAGATAAACTCATCCATGTAATCAATAAATTGAAAGATCCTGCAGTCCCAGGAAAGCATTACCTGAAAAAAAAACCTCATGGCTGTGTGGCAGCCTGCAGAGAGAAAGCGTGCTGCAGCCCTCTGGGCAGGCTTTATTAGAGGTATAAACCCTCAGTTTGTGTTTATACACTTGTAAATCACCTTTTGTGGCTATTGCCTCGCCATCCCCTCTGTGCAGGCTCTACAGGAGGCAGGGGCCTGGCAGCATCCACAGCACCACATTTCATCCAGATCCTTTCAAAGTGCACAAAAAGGGTGATAAATCCCCAGAAGCTGCAATCATGTGCCATAAATGGATGATGTGGTTTGAGGCTGGGATGCTGCAGTGGAAGCCCCATCCCTCCTGCCTCGTCCTCACACCGAGCTGGGCGTAAATGCCAGGCTGGTGTCACCAGGGGTGGTGACAGGGACATCGTCCCCTCTGACAGCAGGGCCGTGCTGTGGCCACTGCTCCGAGTGCCAAAGCCAAAAAGCCAATCAATAAATTGTCAGTGCAGGCAGGATTTGCCTCAGTGTGCATTGCCAATAGACAGATCCATCCCACTTTTATTGTGGAAGAGAGACGCAGCTGGATGGAAAACTCCCCACTGCACAAAGGCAGGATTATTTATTCCCTTGCAGGTTAACCTGATTAATTTTCCCAATTTTATTTGAAGGGTATTATCAGATAGATAACACCTTAAAAAAAAAAAAAAGGAAAAAAATGTTATTTTTAACTGTAGGTTCACATTTTTCTTTATTTTTTTCTCATTTCTCCCTTTATTTCATGGCCTCACAGTTTTTCTTCTTTCCCCAGCACTAAATATGGAGCTTGGGGTTTAAATTGCAGTCTGTAATCCCATGAAGTCAAAAAAGAGTTGCACACTCCTCTTGGAAGAGTGAAGGCAATTGCAATAGGAAGAGAAACCCTAGTGAGAATGACCCCACAGTAATCTATTTTGGCAGTATGAGAAGTCTGTGGTATTTTATAGAAATATTCAAAATAGTTCACTTGGCTTTCAGATATTGAGCACAACTTCTAGAAAAAGGCACTCTTTGACTTCTTCATTCAGATCACATCTGTTAAATACAGAAAATGTCACCTTTGCACACCACTATTCATTTCCACACACAGTTGCACTATTTCTCTATAGCAGTTTTCCATGGCTGTCCACCAAAAATAGGTGGGAAATTACATTTATTTTTAGAAGTCAAGGCCTCCTGGCATGCACCACTGACATGCTCGAAGGCAAGCGGGAGAAGCTTTTATAAAATGACACATTTGTACCTGAAGAACTTTCTGGAAACGTTGAAAAGTTTATTATTGGCTTTCTTGTGGAGGGAAAGGGGGAAAGGTGCTGTCAGCTGGTGCTGAGCTGGATTCACACTTAGGCAATGTGATAGACAGGTTGAAGGTGAGAGCTCACAGTTCTTGCTTTCAGTCTTTCTCCTGCTGGTACACGTTGGAAACTCCAGCAGGAATGTCTTTTAAATGTGGTTTGAAGACAATATTAACAAATACATATTGAAGACAGTGAGTTTTTGGGAACATAAATGTAGCTCACCATTGCTATGATTTAAGCACAGAGCAGTACAATATATTGAATATTCTTTTGCTGGAGAATACATGACTTCAGTTCCATGTTTGAGTTGAACAAGTCAAAGTTATAAAGGCAAAAAAAAAAAAATCCCAAGTAAAAGGAGAAAAAACTTGGAATTTTAACTGATTTTTTCCTCAATCCTTATTTATTACACTTAAAAACCACTTGCAGTTGGAAAAGGGAAATTACTATGTGCTAAGAATTATGTTGGTGACAATGGTAAATGTTTTCTTGGACAGCTTTGTCCCAGCTTCAAATCTGTGAATAAACAGTGTGCTTAAACAGAATGTTCTTTTCTAAAATTAGTCTGGGTAAAACATGATTTTAAGAGTACTAGAAGTATTTAATAATTGCCTTAAGAGACAGGACTAATATTAAAAAATGTGATTACATGTAAAATAGCAATATTTACCATGCAAGCATTATGGCAGCCCATATAACACCTCTAAGAAAGGACATGCACATTACTGGATGAAAATGTTTCTGTTTCCTCTGTGGAATCTCTGAGAGAAAACCAAAATATGATTTCCATTATAGAGGTAGACAGCAGAGTCTACTTTTAATGTCATTTCATTTTAATCATCAAAAGCATTGTCAGGAAACTTGGCAGGGAAATTTATTTTTAACATGGTTTTGAAATTGAGAGACACACCTCAAGACAAAGCTACTTTAATTAATGAAATAATTGGCAATACACTGCAGGTCTTATTCACAGAGTCATATGATTACTCATTCAATTAATATATTATGAATTTTCTTCCAGTCTACCCAAGGGTGTAATTTTATTAAGCACACATGGAGTCTTTATTTCTTGGCCTTGTTGCTTTAGGCTCTAAAAGGGCAGAGTTTATTTGATCTCACAGATAGAGGTAAGAAAGATGCATTTCCCCAATTGACTGGGGGCAAAAAAATCCCCAAAACCAAAGTAAAAAAAAAAAAGGCAATTAAAACCCCCCAATTCCGCACATTCACTGCATCTAACTCTTTTTACTCCTCTCAAATGAAGATATGTTGTTTGTTGCTCCAAACACAAGTCCCTCATCTCTAGTGACAACCTCTGGACTTTGAAAACACTGCCAGTCTCAGTATGTTTTTACAACCTGAATTTCACGATGTTTGATTAAAAAGGAATCCCTTGAACAGTCATTCTCTTTTACCATTAGAGGTTATAAATACAGTCTCTTTCTTTAAAGGAGCTTTAAATTTTTAAAGAGGTGTTATTTCAATGTTTTTTATCTGTCATTTCTTGCCATCAGCTGTGTGCTGCTGCGGTGCATCTGAGGCGTTCGGAAGGCGTGTGGAACACCGCAGTTACAGAGAGTGCCTGTGCAAGAGCTCTTGGTGCTTTGCTGTTAAATGACAATCCCTTGTGGCAGCTGGGATTGGCATATTGTGAAATCAGGAGGAATGGCAGTGAAACTCATACAGGCTCACTGTTGCTAAAAGCCCATGTACTACAAATCTCAGTCTTTGGAGATGAAACTGGCAACCATCCCTGCTCAGCGCAGCAAAACCCCTCCCTGCTACATCACCAGCTCCTTGATTCAGAATGTGGCCATAATGTAGGCCTGGATTTCTCAGAATATAAAAAATTTCAGGGGGTTGTCAGCATCTCAGCTCAACTCTGTGCAGGACTTTGCTTTCAGGATTTAATTCACCACTTTAATTTTCTTTTATATTTTGTTGCATGAACTGTTAATTAACGTCATTGGTCTGGCAGCTTGAATTCTTCAGCACCTGCAGCACCTTTGCTGGAGAGCTTCATGCTTAAGTACTGCTACCCAAAGCACTCTGTAAATTCTCTGAGTCAGCACCTAGGTAGCATTTTTTACTCTTCAAAAAGTTCTCCTCTGGGGCAGAGCACCAATTATAAAAATGCAATCACAGCAGTTGCGTGATATTAAAATAAAACTTATGCAGTAGCACATAATAGCAAATCAAACCATTAAACACTATAGACTTTCCTCCCGTATGCAAGAATAGGTTCTTCCTCCCACAGGCTGTGGAAGTGCCACAGTCAGAGGAATTTTAACCTTTGCAGGGTTGGGCTGGGGTGGAGCAAGCCCTGGAATCACAGAATCATGGAATGGTTGGGGTTGGAGGGACCTTACAGCTCATCCCATTCCATCCCTGCCATGGACAGAGACACCTTCCACTATCCCAGGTTGCTCCAAGCCCTGTCCAGCCTGGCCTTGGACATTGCAGGGATCCAGGCACAGCCACAGCTTCTTTGGGCACCCTGTGCCTCTCCACCCTCACAGGGAAGAACTTCTCCCTAATATCCCATCTAAGCCTGCCCTTCTTCAGTTTAAAACTATGCCCCTGTCCTGTCAGTAGCTGCCCCATAAAAATCCCTGTCCCTCCTTTTGATAAGGATGAAGCCAGGATGAATGTAAAAGGAGTGAGCAACCTACTGAGGTATTTAATTGAACTTGCTTTGGGTTCTTCCCCTAAGAGACAGCAGTTTATTGTCTAAAGGCAGAAAGGTGGTGTTGGGTTCTTGGGGTCTGGGATCTGCAATCCACTGAGAAACAGTAATCCCAGTGCCAGCAGCAGCTAGGGAAAAGTGGTTTAAGGTTTTGGTCTGCCAAATTCTGCAAAAGTATGAGCAAGTTGAAGGACTACTCAGAGAAATTGTGTTGGAGAGAAAGCTCATATCCTAAAACTGCTCTGAGAGTTTCTGGTAAATAGTGGCCAAACACTGAATGAATATTCATATAAACAGAAAAATTAGAAATAACACTAAAATAATGTAATTCTGCTAATGGAGGGGCCTGAGACACCGAAATGTTTCTGGTGTGGCTGAGAACAAATGGATTTTGCAGTGCCTACCATCGCTGCTGTACAAGGTTATCAAAACAGATGCAGGTTTAGCAAGGAAAGTTAGCAACAAATTTAATCAGTGTACCGTGGGCAGTAGTGATCTGGTTATGTCAACGTTTTGTGCAGATGGGATGAGTGCTCCCCAAATCTGATTGGGCAAAACTTGACACAGGAGCTGGGTTCCCAGCTGTGGCAGAGGAGGGCCTGGAAAACAGAAGCAGAGGAGAAACATCAGCATGTTTTAACAGACAGGGTAATGGATCATGAAATTGCAGACATTACTGTTTGGGCACACTGGCGAGCATTGTTTTGCAAACTTCTTGGTTTTTTTAATTTAAACAGTTTTGCCTTCTTGATTTTAAGCTGAACTCTATCATAGCTTCTGTTAGAAAAAAACCTACAGTACTCAAAATAATTATAAGACCAAAAAGATAGACGTGCCTCTTGGGCCTGTTGTAATCTTGCTTATTTGGCAGTTTCATTTGGGGAGGTTACACTTTCAGCAGGCTTGGTGTGTGCTGCAGGCTTACTAGGAGAGAACTAAAGAATTGAAAATTTGATCGTATTTTCTTAGCCAGGGAAAAAAGAACTTAATAGTATAGCTTTTCTTTTCCAATTTCATTTTTGAAGGCTTGCCTTTGCTAGTTAAGATAATATAGTTTATCCATCCTTTGGGCTCTTATTTTCTCATTGCTACAGCTGTATCCCAGAAAGCTGAAATTATCAGCTTCAGGCTTCATTGCTATTGAATAAAGTTTTAACTCGTTTTTCTTCTCTCTTTTTTTTTTAAATTCTTTTTTTTTTTTTCTTCAGGCTGAAGAATCCTTTTGGAAGCAAACAGGCAGGCAAGCTTTCTGCTTTTCCCCTCTCCCTGCTTTGCAGATTACAGTTTGTCTGTCAGTTCCTTTACAAGTAGCTACTCCAGCTGCAAAGTGTAGGGGAAGGACATCAGAATTCCGAATGTTTTCCTGGATCACTCTGTAGATTAAAGCAGCAGTTACAGCATTATTAACATTCCCTTCAAAGCAGAGTGAGCAGAGGAGTCGGTGCAGTGCTCGGAGCAGCCCCAGCACAGGCACATCCCCAGCTGCTGATTGTGCCACCTCCTGCCAGGCACCACAATTTGGGAACCATTTCTCAAAGAACCTTTGTTCAGAGTGTTTTTGCTGCTGAATGGAGATGTCTCTCTCCTAAATGAAACTAAATCAAATTTCCTGAAAAAGGCAGAGATTGTTTTCTCAGAACCTCATCCAGGGAGAGACTCTCTCCCGCCCAGGCTGTAGCAGGGAGTTTGTTCATGCCCACCATGGCTCTGTATTAAATATATTGTTCCATAAAAAGTGTTGTGATATTTACTCAGTGCTGGTACATCTTTCTATTACTTTGGCGTGCCCTGAGGGGTTTAAACACTCTGTGCTGGAGTAGAGGAAAAAAAAACCTTCCTCAGCTTACAGATTTTAGCCTTTTCATAAGCTGTGAGGATGGGTAGTGGTGATGCTGCTTAAAAACTTCTAAATTTGCTTGGATAGCAGCAGCCAAAGGAGTGAAAACATTAAAAAAAAAAAATAGTGTTAATTAAGAGAAACCAAAAGAAGCAAAGGTTTCTTTGTTGTTGCGGATTTTCTCTTGCCAATCTGGTATACCTTAGCTGCAGGCTAGTCCCTCATAGGCTCAGGAATTACAACTTGTTGAATGCTAAATCGGTGGTGTGGACCAATACTAATGAGGATCTGTGGAGCAGCTCCTTATTCCTGCCAGCCAAAGGGAGAAAAGAAGGGTATTTCATGGTTTGCTACTCTGCCTAGGGACACCGAATTTACATATGGCCTAAAACTGCTGATCAGAGCTAATCTCCCTGATCATTATAGCTTGAAGAAAGGTTTAATATTCAGATGTTCTGAAGGTTCTTTTTTTTTTTTTTTTTTCCAAACAAAAATAGGCTGCATGAAAAGTGGGCCATTGGCAAGCCAGGACTCTGAGCTGCTGCCAAGAATTTTAATGGCCTGATGCTAAGCACTGAGGACTTGTGCTCCAGTAAAACTTTCTGTAGTTTTTCTCACAGATTCTTGTTTGGTTTATTCTGTTGTCTCAAGCCTGCACTGAAGCACGCTTTTTCCCCTGATCTGAGGGGACTTCAGAGACCAAGAGGCAGTGGGATGTGGCTGCCTCATAGAGCCTTGGCAGCAGACGTGGCTGTTGTGGCTGCCATGGGATGTCCTTAAATCCTCCTCTCCTTGACAGTTTTCCTGGTGGGATGTGTCAGTTTGCAGCTGAGGCTGTCTCTTCATTCCTGTCAGTGCATGGAGACAAGGGACACAAAGCTTTTTTGGCGTGGGGAATCCTCATCTCTCCTCACTTTTGTTTTAAAGGTGGGCAAATTAATTGCCAGCTTTTGTCTTTCATTCTTTATGATCCAGGGCTCAGGACAACTGGCAGCTGAGGGGAATGTGCCAAGTGAGAATGGTGCTTGCTTCCTCACTCTCCCAAAATTCGAATTTAGGTCAACTTTCTGAGCAAACCAGAACCAGCCAGTTTAATTCTAAATGACTTCCTGCAAGTGGCAGGATTTGCTCTGTGAATCCACTGAGGTTTCAACCACAGATGTATTTACAGATCTGCTGCAGCCTTGGTACAACTTCCACCATTATGCAGCATTTCCTTTTATCCAGTAGCTAAAAAATTAACACCTTTCATCTTTGCTTTGTAGTGCAAAGGGGAAGATAACTTTCAAGAAATTAAAATCCTGGCCAAAAATTGCAAGTGCAATTTTTTTTTTTTTCCCCCACTGAAAATAGACTGGGGAAAAAAAAAAAAAAAAAAAAAATTTTTTTTTTTTTTGGTNAAAAAAAAAAAAGCATTATTTTTTCTGGGTTTTTACTCTGTATTGTGTGTGTGGTTTTTTATTTTTGTGTGGGTTTTTTTTTTGGTTCTGTTCGTTTGTTTGTTTTAGGGGTTGTTGTTGTTGGTTGGTTTTGTTTGGGATTCTTTTTGTTTTTTTCTCTGGGGCAATAAAAAGCAAAAAAAACCAAACCAAACCAAACCAAACCAAACCAAA